>BDUI01007387.1:30811-43239 GCA_002335545.1 Apodemus speciosus
TGATGTCCGACAAGAAGGAAAGAGTGGACCCTGGTTCTGGAAAGGCACAATGCATGAGTGTAGGGGAATACCAGAACAGGAAAGTGGGAAGGGGTGGATGGGGGAACAGGGGGAGAGAAAAGGACATGTGGGACTTTTGGGGAGCGGGGAACCAGAAAAATGGAAATGAAATGTAGTAAAGAATATATCCCATAAAAAATAATTTAAAAAAAAAAAACAAAATGAAAGATGTCACAAACTGCAAAGAGGGTAGGGGGTTGGTTTACATGGGAGGGAGCGTTTGGAGGGAGGAAAGGGAAGCAAGAACTCATGTAACTGCAGTATAATTTCAAAAAATTTTTTAAAGATAGAAATAATTGAAATAAAAAATAAAGAAAGAAAATTTTTAAGGATTAGAGTAAATAATTATCAATATAATACACATATRCCCAGAAATATAAGAAATTATAATAAATATAAATCCTTAGCCAAACTAACTACAAGGCAAAAGACAATATCCAATATCCAAATTAACAAAATCAGAAATGAAGGGGGACATCACAACAGACACTGAGGAAATCCAGAGTTATTACAAAAGCCTGTATACCAGAAAATTGGAAAATCTAAATGAAATAGATGACTTTATGGATTGATTCCTCTTACCAAAATTAAATCAACATCTGGTAAACAATCTAAATAGTCCTATAACCCGTAAGAAAATAAAACCAGTCATTAAAATTCTCCAAAACAAATGAACAAGTAAACCCAAAGCCAGATGGTTTTAGCACAGAATTCTACCAGACTTTCAAAGAAGAGCTTATACTAATACTCCTCAAACTATTCCACAAAATAGAAACAAAAGGAACACTGCCAAACTCACTCTATGAGGCTACAGTGACCCTGGTACCTAAACCACACAAAGACTCAATAAATTTCCATTATGAACATTGATGCAAAAATACTCAATAATAAAATACTTAAAAACTGAATCCAAAAAAAACCATCATCCTCCACAATCAAGTAGACATCATCCCAGGGTAACAGGGGTCATACAGTATATGAAAATTCATCAATGTAATCCACCACATAAACAAACTGAAAGAAGAAAAAAACCACATGATCATTTCATTATATGCCGAAAAGGCCTGTGACAAAATTCAACACCCCTACATGTGAAAGTCTTGAAGAGATGAGAGATACAAGGCACATATCTAAAGACAATAAAGGTAATATMCAGCAAGGCAATAACCAACATCAAGGGAGGATGCTTGAATCTCACTCAGAAGGGGAAATTTAACAGTCAAGAGAGGKGGATGGAGTGATGGTACTGGGTGAGAGAGGATGGAGAGGAGAGGTGGGTGGATCAGGTATAGGGAGAGCCAGGGAAAGAGAGCCAGGAGAATGAGTGGAAATTGTGTGTAGGTTTGGGGAGCCAATCTCTAGACAGTGCCAGAGACCTGGTTTAGGGAGGCTCCAGGAAGTCTGTAAGGGTGACTCTAGCTGAGACTCCTAACAGCATGGGATATTGAACCTGAAGTGGCTACCTCCTATAGCCAGGCAGAACCCTCAATGAAGGGATTAAGACAACAACCCACCCATGAAGTCTTCAACCCAAAATTTGTCCTGCTTACAAGAAGTGTAGGGACAATGATAAAGACTGAGGGAATGGCCTACCAATGACTGGCCCATCCTGAGGTCCATTGCATGGGTAAGAACCAATTCATGATTCTATAAATGACATTCTGCTATGCTTGCAGAGGGAAGCCTGGTGTAGCTGTCCTCTGAGAGGCTCTACCTAGGAGCTGACAGAAACAGATACAGAGACCCAGAGCTAAGCATTAGGTGGAGCTCAGGAAGTCTTGTTGGAGAATTGAGGGACTGAGGGACCTGAAAGGGATAGGAACTCTACAGGAAAACCAACAGAGTTGACAAACCTGGACCCTTAGGGGCTCCCAGAACTGAACCACCAACCAAAGAGCATACACAGGCTAGACTGAGAAGCCCTAGCACATATATAGCAGATGTACATCTTGGTCTTCATGTGGGTCTCCCAACCATTGGAGCAGGAGCTATCCCTGATTCTGTTGCCTGCCTACATAACCTCTTTCCCTCACTGAGCTGCCTTGTTTGGCTTCAGTGTGAGAAGATGAGCCTAGTCCTGCGGCAACTTTATGTGCCAGGGTGGGTAGGTACACAGGGGCTGCCTCCCCCTTCTCAGAGGAGAAGGTGAGAGAGAAGGGGGAAAGGCTGTATGTGTGTGGGGGTAGAAGGAGGGGTGCTGCAATGTGGATATAAAGTGAATGAATAAATTAATTAACGGGATAAAAAAANGGATGGAGTGATGGTACTGGGTGAGAGAGGATGGAGAGGAGAGGTGGGTGGATCAGGTATAGGGAGAGCCAGGGAAAGAGAGCCAGGAGAATGAGTGGAAATTGTGTGTAGGTTTGGGGAGCCAATCTCTAGACAGTGCCAGAGACCTGGTTTAGGGAGGCTCCAGGAAGTCTGTAAGGGTGACTCTAGCTGAGACTCCTAACAGCATGGGATATTGAACCTGAAGTGGCTACCTCCTATAGCCAGGCAGAACCCTCAATGAAGGGATTAAGACAACAACCCACCCATGAAGTCTTCAACCCAAAATTTGTCCTGCTTACAAGAAGTGTAGGGACAATGATAAAGACTGAGGGAATGGCCTACCAATGACTGGCCCATCCTGAGGTCCATTGCATGGGTAAGAACCAATTCATGATTCTATAAATGACATTCTGCTATGCTTGCAGAGGGAAGCCTGGTGTAGCTGTCCTCTGAGAGGCTCTACCTAGGAGCTGACAGAAACAGATACAGAGACCCAGAGCTAAGCATTAGGTGGAGCTCAGGAAGTCTTGTTGGAGAATTGAGGGACTGAGGGACCTGAAAGGGATAGGAACTCTACAGGAAAACCAACAGAGTTGACAAACCTGGACCCTTAGGGGCTCCCAGAACTGAACCACCAACCAAAGAGCATACACAGGCTAGACTGAGAAGCCCTAGCACATATATAGCAGATGTACATCTTGGTCTTCATGTGGGTCTCCCAACCATTGGAGCAGGAGCTATCCCTGATTCTGTTGCCTGCCTACATAACCTCTTTCCCTCACTGAGCTGCCTTGTTTGGCTTCAGTGTGAGAAGATGAGCCTAGTCCTGCGGCAACTTTATGTGCCAGGGTGGGTAGGTACACAGGGGCTGCCTCCCCCTTCTCAGAGGAGAAGGTGAGAGAGAAGGGGGAAAGGCTGTATGTGTGTGGGGGTAGAAGGAGGGGTGCTGCAATGTGGATATAAAGTGAATGAATAAATTAATTAACGGGATAAAAAAAATCCAAACACAATTGAACCTGAGAATCAAGAGGCCATCATGAAGATGTTTGTCTCACTGTATACTAACCACTTTCATTTTAAAGTAATCCCATGTGACATTTTCCATCTGGAAACTGTAATTGCACTTAGAGAATTGTATCAGAGTTTCTGACTCCTTTGCCAAGATGTGTTTTTAGTTGAAACTCAATGTGATTGTGGAGTTTGGAAAACTGGTAATTTCAGTTGAATCTGACCAGGTCAAGGTTCACAACAGTTAACTCTACTGTAGTTTCTAGCTGGTTGCTTTTGGGCTGAAGCTGAGGTCAGCCAGGTTTCGTTTCCTTGACGGTTGTCTGAAAAGCAATCTGTAGCAATTTGAGCTGCTCAACAGCATCTGCAYGGTGAAGAGGACAGGGCTTCTCACTGAACACTGAAACATCTTGGGATCCAAGAACAGATACAAGCAGGTGAGAACTCTGCTTTTCTGGAAATGAGCTGACTGAGGCTCTATGCAAAGTGCCCTCCACTAAGTCCCACTTTATCCATATTTTGTCTCTCTATAATAGCAGCCTTGAATCCCTTAGCCAATACTGTCTGTGCCGTGTGAGATTAATTACCATGACGTCACTGAGATGTTTGGGTTAGGATTAACCTTGGGTAAATATATTTAGGGAATCCCAGACAGATGTAATAGAATGATTCAAATAGTATTTCTATTTCTATGCTAGCTCTATTTCTTGAAGGATAAACATGAACAAGGATATGTATCTATATTTACTCGTCAAATATGGTCAATAGTCTCAAAAAGGCCAGTTTTATTAACTAAAGGGCATCCCTCTCCTACAGGGATGGCATCAAATGTACATTCTGAAACTAAAAACAGAAGCTGCCAATTGTGGCATTAATTTTTATTRGTCCACCTGGAGACAGATGCTAACACAGAATTCTCTTGGGTCAATCAAAATGGGTTACTAGAAACAAAATCAGCAAACGCATGTCTTTGTTGTGGGAGATGAGAACGCCAGATTCAGACAGCACACTCCTTGTCTGTTTCCCCACAGCTTCTTCACAATGAATCGCTTTTCTTTAGCATCTTGCTTTCTGAGCAGGAGTTCTAAAATTGAAACTGAAAGTAGCTGCATTTCAATGACTATAATTCATTGATATCATAGGAGYTTGACCAACGAACACATTCTGCACAGTTCCCTGTACTATGGGTAGAAATAGACCTATGGAAGTTTACAGAATTGAGTCAACAAGTGCACCCCCCCTCCTTTCTTTCTTAAAGCCAACTTTTTCTCACAAGATAGGAAGAAGAATGAGGGAAACATGATAATGTTCTGGTATTGGATATTCTGATATATATGTCATGTCCTGCAAATACACAGGGTTAAGACAGGGCATAAAAATGGTAATAGAATGCCCAGAATCTAAAATTTGCCAAACACTTTAAATAAAATATCCGTGATTGCATTTATGACTCATATATTCAAAAGAAATGAAAAGGATTATTTAGAAATATCTTCTGGATATTATTGTTGTAGCTTTTTAGCAAAATAGGGTAACTATAGCTTGTAGCAATATATTATATGTTTATAAACAACAAGAGAGGAAGAAATTTAAGGCTCCAGGCCCCAAAAAATGTGGTAAATGTTTAAAGCTATTGGAATTCTAATTATCCTACACTGGCCAAATAATGCCAAATTACCATACTATATCTCATTAATGTGGATATCTATGCGCTAATCAACCTTTAAGTTTTATGATGCTAGAGCTTATATTCAATGCTTTATTTGTATATTTGTTTATTTGATGCTATGTGTATCTTTCTGATATCAAGACTAAAAGTCAGTGAACACAATGGATAGATAGATGACAGATAGATAGATAGATAGATAGATAGATAGATAGATAGATAGATAGATAGACAGATCTACAATATTTGTAATTTTCTTTTTATATAAATTTTTTAAAACCATATACATTTTTAAAGCTACTAGATAGATGGCAGGAGATATTATCATGGCAAAATAGAAGGACAGATTGTTTTAAGAATCTATTTTTACCTCTCCTTGCATGTGTGTGAGAAAGAGTATGCACGCATGTGTGCAGGTACCTATGGAGAGCAGAAAAGAGCATCAAGTCCTCTGGAATGCTGTTACAGGTAGTATAGCAAGCCTTGCAAATCGGAACTGGGATCTAAACTCTGGTCCTCCAAAAGAGTATCAAGTGCTTGGAACCACTGAACCATCTGTCCTCTTCCAGAATCATTTATCAAATACTTGTAAAAATAGGTACAGCATACTGCCCCTTACTGAAGCCAACTGCTCTGTTTTCAAAGACTAGAGAAAGCTGTATTAAATGCCTATTATTTTTAACTAAGCCAAATATGAGTTTCCACAGTAATGTAACCCAACTGTCTGCCTCCTGAACTACACAGGACCTGGGGCATAAGCTCCCAGTCAAAACCAATAACTGGAAAACATGCACTTTAAGAAGCTGGTAAAGATGATCATAAGACTGCCTGGCTATGCCCACCACTCAGACTCCCTCTACACATAGCCAGCTATTACTGAATGTCACTCTGGCAAGTGTGACAGTGACAGCAATGGCTGCAACATGAGAGGCCCCCTCCTAAAGCAAAATGAAAGAATAAAAAAATGGACATTTTAGTTTACCCACCCTTATCCAGAAGAATCAAGACATGCAAAATGTTTCTGTGTCTGTTCTGGGTTCACCCTGTAAACCACAGACTAGGTATCCATCAGACCTACTGGTGTCCACTGTCCTGGTAGACAAGAAAAGAAGCACTAGGGACCTAAAGGACCATGATAAAGACCCATCACCACTGACTCCCATAGCCACAGATCTGGGCTCTGTGTTTCGTTTAATTTCAGTTCATGAACACTTGCCATATTCTAAAAGATCTGGGTGGCCTCAAAGTTATTCTTGATTATGCAGATGCAAAATCCTAGGCTAAGAAGATCTCAAGATAATTAGATGAGAGAACCACATGCGAAGCAACGCCCGAGGTTCCATGTCCTGTATGGTCATGGTTTCTTTAGTATTTCAGATTTATTTTGTCCTCCTAAATTTTCAGGTCTATTCTGTCCTGCTGCTAAATAAATGAAGAACAGATAAGATATGTTTCATCCATTTTGTTGCTGATACTCATGGGTGGAAACATCTTTTCCTAATCCTATGCTTTCCTGGCAGAAAGGATGTTAGTGAGCTCTRAGAATAGGTAGAGGCTTAAGCTGGAAAAAAGTGTAGCCATTCAGGATCTACAACTTAAAWTAGCATTCCCTAACAATTTCCATTTCAGATTTTAATTACGATCTCAAGAAAAATATGTCAATTAGAACCTGTGAATGTTCACTTGTGAAATCAAAGGGATACTTTTTCTAACATATTAACTCCTATCTATTCCGTGATGGCAACACATGTTGTTAAGAACTCCCAGCCTCCTGTTCAGTTCTGATGTGTCACTGTTGCTGTATCATCTGGAAAGGGCTTTTCCTCTGTAGGTGAACTGGGAATCTTTAAGTCCATGTGTCTATATATCAAGCATAATTTTTAAAATCTGTATATATATGTGTGTGTGTGTGTGTGTGTGTGTGTGTGTGTGTGTGTGTGTGTGTATACATATATGTATATATAGAGAGAGGGGGAGAGAGAGATTCATGTGAGCGCAGGTGCACCTCTGTCATAGCACATATATGAAAGTCAGATGACAGCCGCAGGTGTCTGCATCTTTCACCTTGTTTGAAACAAGGTCTCTTTTTCATTGTGTACCACTTCATATTCCAGGTTAGCTGACCCAAGTCTCTCATCTCTACCTCCTATTCCACCATYGTGCTGGGATTACTAGTATACTACCAAGTCCAGTTCAGGTGGGTTATGGAGATCCAAGTTCAGATCCTCACTCTTGTGAAGCAAGCACTTTACAGACTGAGTTCTCTCCTCCAACATTAATTTACTTTCCATTAGCTTCTCAATGAAATATTTGTCTTAAAAGACATTTGAAGACAAAAGAAAATTGCTCTATCTTCTGRGTCTCTCTGCATTTGCTTTATTGCTTGATTGAAAGTCTCCTAAACAGAATTTCCTTCAATAAATGCTGCAGTCCCTTCCAGGTTTAAACTGCCTCTAAAGATGTTGACTCTTTTTTATCTTTGTATCTCAACATTCTGAAAGATAAAAAGTATTATTAGCCAAAAGTCTTTTTATAATTCCAGTGGATAAATTATTAGAAGTCTGTTTACAATTCCAGTGGATACATTATTAGAGGTCTGCTTTAAATTCTGTAAACATTTCCTATACCCTTTGTTCATTTCAAAGTTTCAAAAAGAATTTTGCCAGATGTTAGTAGTCTTACTTTACTCTGTATAACAGAGTAATTGACAAAATGACTTCCATGAAATGTCTTGGGTTGTTTTGTTTGGTTTTGGTTTTGATTCACTTTCATAGTGTATGCCTTTTGTCCCCCCATGCCTCCTCCGGCTCCCTGAAAGTTAGTTTTCAGGAATCTGGTAGCCAACTTCTGCCTGCAGTTCAGGCTTTATTGGGAAACTTCCTATAACCTCTGAGATCTGGTAAAGTACTTCAGCTAATGTACTTCCAGTGCGTGAACATCGAGAAATATTCTTTGCTACCAATTTTCCTTTTTCATCTTACTTGACATTCCCACATTACAAACATATTGGAACAGTAGCTTCTCATAGGAATCATTTTCTATGCCCTTCCAGAACAGTGATGACTATGGTTTCTGACTGATCAAACATATAAGGACAAAACAAAAGGTGACTGAACTCACAGAATGGAGAGAAACCTGAGCTGGCTGGGCCAGTGTTAACAGTAGATAGTAAGGGGGTCCTTCTTGTGGGATCAGAATTGAAATTTCACCCCTTATTTTGACACTTCTTGTGGATGTCCCACATTATGACATGAAAACATCTTACTAATCAAATTTCATTTGAATATGACTATCTACAAAGTGCAGATATCACATATATCTACCATTTTATACAACAAAAATGGGATGCACAGAAATAATAATAAGACTGAGACTCTGTAGATACAGGTCTTTTTATATGCCTGGTTTTAGCCCATGTAACCTCTTGGCACAGAGCACAAAACAGTCATGAACTAATTGAATTAGAATGATTTTAACTAAACTAAGATTCTTTCCCTTAAATCTCCACCCATAYGTGTCTTCTGAAACTACTCAAAACAAGATCAATCTTTTCTCTGCTCCAGGTAAGAAAGTAAGTGTTCTCACCTCCAACATGGACAACAGCTATGTCTTCTTTGAATAAYTCAATATCCAGACAACTTCTTCTATAATCACTGCCAATTTTTAATATCTTAACTTATACAAAGCCTTGATCCATAGAGGACAGCATGTACTCTAAATAAATACAAATACAAGCAGTGAATGTCCTTACAATTTTGCCTCAAACACCTGGTCTGGGTCCTGCCACTTCTGAGACTCTGATAACGATATCTAAATTATTAGAACAGATACCATTTTAATTGCTTTTTAGGACTACCACTCTGTATATCAAGYCTGTGGTCAAATGTTATTCCTTTTCACATGGGTTTAATTATTTTTATGCAGTTTGAAGACACCAAGGCAAAACATTTTGCCAATTTGAAAGAAAGCATTCATTTTTGTGCTCAGTATTAACAACTGATAATGTCCCTCAGTCATCTCTAGGGGAGGCGTTATTTGGACTTTTAGGGGGAAAGTGGTTGTTGACATTGGTGTCAAAACAGTGTCACTCAGTAGCCTGTGTAGCCTCAAGCTCATACCAGTCCTCTAACCTCAGCCTTCTATTCAGTGTCTTGGATTCAGATGCCATAGCAGATGTCCCTTTAACTTCTTGGAAAATGGAAACAAAAAATATTCAAGGAAAGACCTTAAAGGTGGTGAAAGATGTAAGAATCATGAAAATAGTGACACTTTGCCAGCATAAGCCCAGAAACGTTGTTTATACAGCAGAGTTTGTTAGCCAAGACATACTGCTCCAAGAAAACCTGAGAGCTACAGATAAAACAGTCAGTGACTTAGGGCAGAGATATGACACAAATCCTAGCTTACTCCCTACATGTGCTCCTGGGCAAACTGTGTGCCTTTTTCTGAGCTTGTGCTGTCCTTTTAAAAACAGAGTWAAAATTATCTCTGAATATAGCAGCCACAAATAATTTTAATTTATCCACTTCTTCAGTTCACTTTCTATGTTACCTTTTGAAGTGAGTCTTATTACAAGCTTCAATTTAAGAAAACAAAATAGAGGTTGAGATAGGTTAAGTAATGTGCCCATGTCACCCAGCTATTAAGCAATAGAACTGATATTTCAACCCTAACTATCAGGTCTAGGGCATCTGTGTACAGTCAGTAGACAACACAGCCTAGGGGCCCACACTCACACAGACACAAGTTCTAGAATATTAAATGTATCACTTCCTTATCATCCCTCAACTTAGCCTCAGGAAGAAAAGGGCACTGGTATGGAAAAGAGATTGGCTGYCTTTATAATTCATCCATGGTGACCTCTGCAACCCCAACCACCTTGTCTTATTTCTGGATCTCTGAATCCTCATCCATTATTTACTGTTTCCAGAGATCATGTTTTTAGAGAGGCCATAGAGCAATGTGGTGAGTGGAAGGCATATTCACATAAAAACTCACATAAACCAGGAGAAYAGGGTGGCACTCAACTCTGTGGTACTAGCCTCATCATTACCTTATCTCTCCCTTCTCTCACTCGGACTGCTTCAGGAAAAAAATGAGAAAAGCTATTCCTTTAAGACCTATACAGTATACCAGGTCCTAAAGAAAGCTGTTAGTATGGAAATAGCCTTTCAGAGATAAGAGTGGAGGCAAGCCAGCAACAGCACATTTCTAAGCCTGTTTAGCCCTGGAGCAGCATATAGCCTTGGCCTTCTAGCCAGCTCTGAGCCAGACACATCAAGGCCTTTTAGACCCAAGGCTATGGATGCACAGTGTTCTAGAAACAGCCATAACCTCTCAAATCCACTTAGTCTTTTAATCCCTCCCTCCCTGCACGGCCTGAGCCCACACAGAATGCCTGCCTCAGCTTCTGACCTTCTCAATCCTTCTGGCCTTCTGGGAAGTATTCTGTGCATAGCTGAAGTTGCCTAGTATGTAAGTAATGAAACCAAAGGTACATTTGGTGTTTGGACAAATGTCAAATGTTTTCCCTATGCACCAGATATAAAATATAAATGAAGTAAGTAAGTAATATGTGTGTATATATGACATATTTTAAAAATATCAAGCATCTCTGAATGTTATGCTTCTCTTTTGACATAGGAGGCCCTAGGCAGGTGAGGGGGTGTGTTAATGCAGTCCAGGATGTGGACCCCATCAATGCCAGAAACTGTGTGCCAGTCAAAATGAAAGAGTATCTTGAATGGAGCTCTGTGTTTTGCTTGAGTCAGCTCTCTGAGCAGTGCTCTAGTCCTGGACACATTTCTTTGCCCCTCTGGGTCTCAGAACCCCCATCTATAGTGGGATGAAGCTGGTGTCTGGTGGATTCACTCTTAAAAGTGGTCCAGAGAGTAATACAATGAATAAAACAGAACCCAGAGACTTCTTACAACAGAAAACACTGTGTTCACATATTTAACATACTACATAGTAGCAGCCCCTTTCACAAAGGAACATACGCATCATTTCCATTTTAATGAAAAGAAACTCATTTTTAATTTTAGAACAGTTTAAGATTTGTGGAAAAGTTGCAAAAATAGTCAAATCCTTAACACACCCACACTTTCATTCCTCCTTTATTCATGTCTGCATTAGGATCCTACGCTTATTAAAGCTCTTTCCTTCCTTAAAATGTGAAGCCCTCTCTCCTTGTCTATAGATTACAACCTCCATAATCCAGATTTAGGGAACCCATCGTGAATGGAGGAAGCTGCAGCTAACAGGCTCAAAGGTAAACTCACAAGAAGAGTTGGCAACTCAGATTTGGCTCATGATTATCACCCAGAATTGCAGATTTCCATCAGAAATCCAGATTTTATGCAAAACATACTCATTTTTAAAGGTTGACTCCTTTTTGTTTCCCTTTCTCAAGATAGCATCCTCTCCAAACAAACCTTTCTGTGAGCTGAATGTGACCCTCCACGTCCCATCGTGAGCTCCAGCCCTACTCCTTCTATTTGGCTAAAGTCAGAGGGTAATCAGGAATGGCTCCTTCTAGCAATCCTCATGAGAATCTGTTTCAGGAGCAGGCTTTTCTCAATCTCTAGTAGTCACATATAATCCTTGACCTATGGCCCCCCATTCTACCTTCATAGCACACCAGTCCCCACCTCTATCACCACAGAGCCTTCACCTCTGATGCTCTTCCTCCTACAAGTACTGAGATTACTCTTGTTGGAAGAATTTAGGATAACCTCTACACCTGAGGTTCACAAATTTTTCATATAAAGTRTCATCCCAGTTACCAGGAAATTAGGCCAGGAACATATGTTGTGGAAGGAGGTAAGGTATTCCTTATTTAACTTACCACAGTTGGTATCTAAGTTCCTTTCTGCTTTAACATAAATGTTTTCTCCCTGCTTGCTCCCAGCCGTACCAATGTTTCTTGTGATTCTACCACCCTGTCCTCCTATTAGATAATCTATGTTGGCACTTGGTATTTTGCGACAGATACTAAATGCCTAGCAGTGTGCTAGTGAGATAAGGTAGACTGGTTATAGATGAACAAATATTCTCTCATTGGAAAGATTTCTGGTGTACTTGTCAAAGAACAAGAAATTAGAGAAGGTCCAGATAAAGTCTGATGACTCACTGCACTGGATAGATTTTCATTAGACRTGAAGTTGGGACTGGGATACAGACCTTTACTTGCAGAAGAATAGTCACGTGTACAGGTCTTATTATACATTTACTGACACATGGTAGAACAGCCATTAGACATCACTGCCCTATATCACCTCAACAGTCCATAATGGAGAAAAGACAAATCATGAAAACAATCCTAGGATAAGGTAGAAGGAAAGGCAACTGAGATGAAACTTTGTCAACCTGGGCAAAAACAACTTATGCCCTTCACCCAACTAAGGCTTATACCCAAATATGA
>BDUI01007390.1:51297-61606 GCA_002335545.1 Apodemus speciosus
GTGTCAATTCTCACCACAAACCTAAGACAGAAGGAAGGAAAGCGAGGGATTTCCAGGACCAAGGAACTTTCATGTGGGCTAAGAGAGGGTTTTTACCAGGAAAAGAGAAGAAAAATAAAGTCAGTTAAAGGTCAAAAACAAATACAGAAAGCTTTGGTAATAGTGGGGTGGTAAGAAAGGGTGGGAAGTAGTGAACTGTCACTGGTGGAGACACAGATACTGGGGTATGGGGTTCCACCCACAGCTAGTGCCACACTGTCACTCAACGTGGCACGATATCCTCTAGCTGCTGACATGACATCCAAGCAAGATCCCAGGAGGGAGAGTGCATTCTAGAATGGCACACTGACACGGAGTGTAAGCTCATGGGTCAGAGAGACGGCTCAGCAGCTAAGAGCTTTGGCTGCTCTGACAGGACCCGGGGTCTGACCYCAGCATCAACATGGCAACTCACGATGGCCTCTAACTTCATCCCTAGTGGTTCTGACGCCCTCTACCTACCTCTGTGGCCACYGAGAATGTGYGTGATGCCCAGACATACAACAGGAGACCTTAAAGTCAAATCTTCAGAAAGGACAACGGAGGGTTGAGGGGTCATGGGTGACATCTCCCTCTTTAATCGGTGAGAACACAGACATTCATGATGGCAAGTTTACAGCGGAGGAGAGGCTGAAAATGGCTCAAATGCTCATCAGAGGAAAAATGGCTCAGGGGTGTGTATGGGCAAGGGAATAAGGATGTGTAAATGTGGGTGCAGGTCAACTACAAGAGGCTCTGCTGAGGAAGAAGGCAGGCGCAAGGGTCACACACACTGAGTGATTACATTCTTAGGGAACACCTCAAAGGACAACCCTTCAAGACAGGGAGCTAGAGACTGAGGGTGGCGAACACGACTTAGGTTCCTTTTTGGGCGGGATGAAAGAAGTGGCCCCCTAATGCGCACACGCTGACTGCTAACCTTGTTCACTTCACACGGATTTTTGCTATGCAAATTTTCCTTGTGAGTAGCTTTGTGAATTAAAAACTACAGCAATCAATAATAGAAAGAACAGAACCAAGGCCTTCTATACCCTACAGCTATAGTGACCATGTACAGACTTTTTTGTCTTGTCATTATTTCTTCAACACTACAGCCCAGCAATTACTTACAGAACATTTATATCTAACAGGTGTCACAAATGACACAAGGATGTGTATAGGTTATGAACACATACTATGCCATCTTTTATGTCAAGGACTGGGGCATACACAGATTTGGGTTTCTGCAAGGTTCTGGAAACCAGTTCCCAATGAGCTCCCAGTGAGGGACGGCCGAGTGGACTTTTAAGAAAACACCCATCGCTTTTTAGATTTGGGTTTCTAAGTTCATTGAGAAATCAGGAATCTTCCTCACAGGTCAGCTCTGTGATAAGGTGAGGAAGGAAATCATAGATTTCAAATCGCACAGATTCCCTGGAAACACGTGGGCTGGAAGGAGCCTGGAAGGCTCTCCCCTCCCATTTCTGCATCTGCTCAATGTCTTATTGTTCCCTTTGTAGTAAAACAATCAACTCTGAACAAAAGGCGAGGAAATCTGACAGTCATGATGAAGAGTTTAACAGTCTGGGTGACAGGCTGCCACTGAGATAACAGAAGATGTTTCAGGCTTCCCAGACATAAACAAAAAATAAATAAATAAAAGCCCTAACAAATCTGCCCAGCTCCAGAGGCACGGAGGCGGCTGTCACCTGGTCTAGAATGGTCTTCTTCTTCTTCGAGTCGGTAACCGAGGACAGCTGCATCTCCCCCATCTTCTTCATCTTCTCGTCCATGTCGATCTTCTGCTCCAGCTTCTTGACCTCCGACCTGAGGAGGCGGAGCGTGTCCTCCTTGTGGTGGTGTCTTGCGACGGCAGCTGCGCAGGCAGAGTGGATGGCGGTGATCCAGTTTTCCAGCTCTGTCTGGCTCGTGGTCTGTGGGAGAAGAGAGCAGGGAGAAGAGGTCTCTTTTAGAAGTTCACAGAAACTAGCAGTGTGTCCTGGGAGGCAGTGTCTCTGAGGCAAGGGGTCAGGTCTAGACAGACGGACGGACAGACGGGGACACACACACACACACACACACACACACACACACAGCCTACCTTAACACACCCCTTCTAGAAATCCACAAAAGAGGGCCAGCCCCCACCCCACCAACCCCACAAACGCATTCTCGAAGAATCCACATGTTAACAACCAATACTCCTAAGAAATTCTGTTGCTTCAATGGCACTTCTAAAGAACATTTCCCAGGTTTAAGCAGCTCTATCAAATCTAGGGCAAGGAGAGGCTCGAGGAAGCCAGGATCAATACATCCTCGGGGAACTCCAGGAATGCATTCATGAGCAGCGACGGCCCACGAGCCACCCACAAACTTCCAACAGCTTGTCTACCAAGAGCACTTGAGAGCATCCTGTGACCTGCGCCAGTGGACGAGTGAACCCCAAATGGGGGTGGCATAAGACGAAGATGCTCTGTAACGCAAAAGGGGTAACGTTTGGGGCGAAAACTCATGCGGTAACTTGTTATTAAAAATTCACAGGATCTGCACAAGCTCGAGTCAGACCAAATCCCAGCGTGGAAGGGGGAAGTGGGCACCCCAGCATACCCCAGCTCATTCCAGTTCACCCCAGCACACCCCAGCGCACCCCAGCTCACCCCAGCGCACCCCAGCTCACTCCAGTGCACCCCAACTCACTCCAGCTCACCCAGCTCACCCCAACTCACTCCAGCTCACCCAGCTCACCCCAGCACACCCAGCACACCCAGCTCACCCCAGCTCACTCCAGCTCACTCCAGCACACCCCAGTTCACCCCAGTGCACCCCAGCTCACTCCAGCACACCTCAGCTCACCTCAGCTCATCCCAGCACACCCCAGCTCACTCCATCTCACCCCAGCTCACCCCAGCTCACTCCATCTCACCCCAGCTCACCCCAGCGCACCCCAGCTGAGGAGCTATTGGCATTTTACTGCTGCAGGGAGAAGGGCATTACAGCCTGTTTGCTCTAATGGTGAGACATCTGGTTTATCAGTCATACCCCAGTGTAGGCAGGCTCCACACCAAGGAGCAGTCTCCAGCACAAACGGGACTCAATGGGTTAAAAGAGAGACAAAGAGGAAGAGAGAGATGAGGTGGGGGGAGAGAGAGAGACAGGCAGACAGACAGACAGACAGACAGACAGACAGACAGACAGATGGATAGGGAGGGAGGTGGGGAGGATCTGGGAGGAGTTGGGGGATGGGAAAATATAATCAAAATAGGTTATATAAATTTCTCAAAAAAAAAAAAAAAAAGCTAATAAAGACTTTTTTTCAAAACTAGGAGACCAATCGGGAAATCTTTGTAAATGTGGAGATCCCAGACTTTTCTGGGATTCCCTTAAGCCCACAGAACTCGGTAACAGCACCAGGTTTAGCTCTCCTGAAGAAATGACCAACTCTGTCACTACAACATTAAGGGGGCAGCTGCCATCATTTCCCCCTCGTGGGCAGTAATCTATATTTTTACCTCACTTGCTGGCTGGCTTACCAACAAAATTCTTTCACCAGGACTCCTGCCCTGCTCCAGTATATTACTCCTCAGTGCCTAAGAATGGATATTTTAGTTAAAGGACAACTGAAGCCATCGGTCATTGTCCTGGATGATTTGTATTCTTCCAAAGAAATGGCTTCCAATATTAAAAATGCTTCTTGCAAGAAAGTCAGCTAACAAGCCTAAAAGATTGACAGTGGTTGTGCTTAGCACTGCCAGCAGATAAAGACTTCGGTCATCTGCACATGCTCAGAACTGAACAGAGAGGGCGACTGGGAAGCTGATGGAATGGATTTCTGCAGACTGAGCAGGTGGAGACCAAGAGGTGAGAACACTGCGGCCACAGGCGACCCTGAGGTTAGTAAAGATGGAGATGGAGCTGCCTTGTGTGTGGACACGTGAGCGCCCACTCCTGCAGAACCTAGGCTTACCTTCCCGGTCAGCTTCCTGTCATCTTACACCTTTCCCCTGAAAACTCTGGTTCAAGCCCCGCCCACAAACAGTGGAGCCCTCAGCCCCGCCAGGGAGACGCTGACTGGTATTTGTTTACCTGGGCTGGGTTTTAGAGACAGGCTAAGACGGCTTAGGTGGCCCAAACTCTCCATCTTTCATCCTTGGTCTCCCGCGTGGCTCTGGGATTACCAGGGTGAGCCACCAAGCCTGGTCACATTTTTATTTTTGTTAGCGAAAGAATCAACTCGGATGGAAAAGCAATAATGAGGATTATTCTCTACAATAGAAAATGGTAACTCCGGTGCTGGAAAACATTGAGGGCAGCTTGAAGCCCCCAGCACTTCACATTCCTGGCTGCCAGGAGTGGGGCTTAAATGCTTCAGAGAACGGTTCAGTTGGGCCAACTGAAGTTGGGGACGGACTCCTTGTGGCCTGTGTGAACTCACACTATAGAACCAGCTAAACGTATTCATACGGTCAGCAAAGCTGGTGTGTCAGTTTTCAAAGAGAGATTTATTTATTTTTACTTTTTTGCATGTGCGTTGTCTGCGTGTATGTCTATGCGCCGTGTGTGTGCAGTGCAGGAGGAGGCCAGAAGAGGCCTCAGATCTCCCCGGGGCCGGAGCTGAAGGGGAGTCAGTTCTGCTTCCCCTACGAGGACCTCAGCCCACCTCAGCCACGGGCAGGGTCGTTCCTTGTGACGTCATCTCCCTTTTAAGAAGTGGACGAAGAGGGACAGGGTTTTACCTTAGTGGTGTTTACCCAGCATTCCCAGGGTTGATCCTCAGCACACAGATAATCAAACAAACAAAYAAACCGGCGAGGGTGGAGCTGGGACCCCCGGAGAGTTCTGTGGTAGGTAGAGAAGTCTAGTGTAGGGAAAAGAAAAACTGTCTGGGAGCAGACAGACGCGCTATGGCATAGCAACGCGAATGAGTGCCGACTGGGCTCCGACGCGAATGGTTAGGATGGGGTTATCTTAGGTGCGTTATATGATAAATGAAAAGAGCAGAATAATTCAGAAATGTAAAGGGAGCGGGGGAGGGGCACAGTTTCAAGGTGCTTGCACACAGGCATGGGGACCTGAGTTCGAGGCCCGTGGACCCACGTAATAAACAGAGTGTAGGGGTGCATGCTTGTAAGCACAGTGCGAGAAGACGGTCACGGGAGACCGAAAGGCTTGGTAGCCAGTGTAGCCTAGCCTAGTCAGAGAACTCCTAGCCAATGAAAAGGCCCTGCCTCCAAAATAAAATAAAATGAGTGGAAGGCTCCTGTCCCGGGCTTAAACACACGCAAATGCACTGGCACAAACATGAAAGAATAAATAAAATACAATCAGAGGAAGAGGAAAATGTCAGTCCCCCACAGCTAGAGACGGTGCAAAGGCAGGTTTATGAGAAATTTAGCCATCAGCCCCTTTAACCATGTGACGTCTCGGCCATCTAACTCTAGAATCCTGCCAGTGGCTGAAGGCATTTCCATTAGTGAGAAGTTTTGCTCCTGCTATCCTGTCTAAATAAAACAGCCATTCGCTGGCATTAAGCTGAATTCATTTCAGAGCAGAACAATTCACTAAATCAGTTTGTGAGCAACGTTGGTCCTCGGTTCAGGAAGGGAGCCCAGTCCTGAAGAGAGGGTGTGAAACCTCCGTGCTGACATTTCTCGGCGGCTGCCTCTGGAGAAAAGTCTTGAAAGACTTCATCAGTTCATGGAGATGACCACAGTGGACCGCTGCCAGCATGCAGTGGGGTCCGGGGTGGCCTCTCTGTAACCTAAAGCCTGAGGCCTGACACTTAGGTAAGCAGCTCGGTCCACTAACCTTACAGGAGACAAATGCTGTCAGAGACATGATCTGAGGAAGTGCTCATCACTAGAGTCCAGGGGCCACTGAGGTAAAAGGAGAGACCACCCACACCCACCCGGACACCCTGGCCCACCTACCGCCGCCAGCCATCCCCTACATCACGCTATGATGGTGGCCAGGTAGAGACCATGATTTTGTGACTCTTCTGCTGCCTTCTGTGGATGCTGTACAGGAAAAGAGCTCTTGCCAAGACAATCAGCCAAAAAGATGTATTTGCATAAGAGCCCCTCTGTGCTCAGAGACAGGATGAAGCTCACAGCTTCATTACGTATTTAAATAGATCTAGCTTCAGATTACCCACTGCTCAGAGGACCCTTGGTGATTTCAGATAATCAATGGTTTGCGTGAGCGGCAGGAGGGGAGGCTCAATTTAAACTGGAGAAACATAACCCCAGAAAACAAAGGCCGGGTCTGGAGAGCTAGGACTTGGGGTACACTGAGTTGATAGAAGCCCGGGAGTTAATTCTACAGAATGTTAAAYGTCTATTTTTAATTTTAATGAACAAAAAAGGGAGGAAGGGAAGCGCCCATCTTTGAGAGCCTACAAAAAATGTGGGAATTTTTAAAAGGCCTTTCTTTCCGTCTTGGTCCTGTTCATCCTGTATACAAGTTCTGTTAATATAAGCCTTAAAAAAGTGCCCATGTTTAATGTCTGTCTAGGGAACCTGACATGACGGTTCTCTTCCCCGCCCGGAGGTCACACAACAGCGCACACAGTCTCGCTCTCTTCCCATCCCCGACTGAGGGTCGTCTTTATAGACGGGAGTTAATACAGGAAGCCAGTGCCAGAGAGGCAGAGGCTGCCGGCTACGAGCACAGACGGGCATGGTCATCAGCCCCCTAAGACAAAGCRGAGGACCCCTGAGAAAACACCGGAAGCTAGCACCGGAAGCTAGCACCTCAAGTGGCTGCACAGAAGGCTCCCGGCCGGCTCTGGGCCGTGGTGAACTGACCACAAGCAGATCGCGGCCAGGCAGGCTGGGGAGTCTAGGGATTAACTGAGCAGAGCCTTGGATCACCAGGTGTTGGATGCCCAACACCTTGCTGGAGTCCCAGCAAGTCAGAGCGGACAAAGCAGGGACAGACTCTGGAGCTCCAACCTAGGATGTGAAGCTGGATCCAAGGCTAGCCCGTCACAGTGAGAGGGGAGCGCGGAGGTGCAGAGATGGAGGTGTGCTGCCGCTGACAAAGCCCACACCACTGGAACCAGCCTGCGGCAGGCCCAGACCTCGCTCCCCGTCTCTGCTTTGTAAGTAGCCTATGTTGGGTGTTGGGGGAAACGCCATGCCAGTGATTTCTGGCTCTGTCGCATACTCCCCGTCAGGGGGCCTGGAGGCGGCTCGGCCCCAGCCCACGCTTAGGGAGGTGCCATACTTTGAAGTGCTTCAGCGTCTCTGGTATGGTTTAAATATGACACCTTTCAAAACCTCTTGTCGACCCTGGTATCCAAAGTAGCTGTGTCTAGTGGAGGCCCCTGGGTCAGAGGCAGAGCCCTCCTGAACACATTCATGCCCTTGCTGTCTGAGGAAATTCCTGCTCTCCTAGAATTAGATTCCATAACACAAGAGCGGGTTATCAAATAACTGAAGTGCACCCCTGCTCTTCCCTTTTGTACAGGCCACTGTCCCCATCGCTTCCTGGCAGGAGCTGAGGTTGAACAGGCTGCCAGGGGCAGCCTAGGAGCAGAGATGCGATGATCCACAGCACTGAGAAAACAGGACTTGGGTATAAACCAAATCAACAAGCAAACTGCCAAAAAAGACCTGAGATGTAGTTTGCCCCACCTATATTATATAATAAAGAAGGATGGCCACAAACTCACTTCAAAGGCAAAACCCACAAAGCTGACATTTAGAAGAAATTAAAGTTCTGTGTTTTGGTTTGGGGGAGAGGGGAAGTCTTCCAAATAAATGAGGAAGAATTATGGGATCAGAGTTGATGCAGGCGGGCTAAGGTGCTGCAAACTCAGGATGAGTTGACAGTATGGTTTAGAGGAAGGACGCTGTGGGAGAGGAAATTGGATACACTAAATCTCAGTGCAGGCTGCCCAGGGCTGACCACATGAGCACAGGAGGCATGAGTCTACAACTAGGAAAATGGCCGGAGTACCTGGGAGAGATGTGGCCACCAGAAGGTCAGATTAATACACGAAAAGGAAAAGGGCCAGAACCATTAGCGTAACAGAGAACTCTAGAATTTACCACTTACAACGAAGCAGACTCCCCAGCCATGAGAGTGAGTGGCAGCCAGCCGGCAGGCTCCAGCGGGCAGGCTGACCTGCAGGAGGCCCTTGCAAATAGGATGCCCAGAGGGAGGGGGACATCAGACTGCACAAGTCCCCGCTACCATCTTTTCTACAGAGTTTACATCTTTCTGAGGTTGACATTCAGGTTTTTCCCTAAGCTGGTCTTCTTGTCCTGGGCATTTGTCTGTGACTCTGTGACCTTCCTAAAGTCCAAAACCTGGAGGAAGGATCCCGGAGCTTGATGGAACTCAAAGGTGCCCCTTATTCACACTGAAGCCATGTCCGACTTCAATAACAGGATGGTTGGGAACAGCACGAAACTTCCTTCTGATTCTGACAAAAGACTAAGTGATCATGGCGTTGACTGAGAATCCACTGTCTGTCAGACACTCAACCAGGTTCCCCATTTAATCTGTGACTAAAGAAAAACGGTACAGATGCCGTCTTTTCAAGTCTCCTTATGATACACACACACACAAAGTGCCATTTCTTCCTCTGAGTTTTTATAACACGCAGGAAGTAGCCTAGTAAAAGTGGTCTTCTACAAGTGACAGAAGTACACCGAGGAGAGGCGACCTTCTGCTGAAAGCCACTCCACTCCCCCCCCATCCCCACCCCCACCCCCACCCCCACCCCCACCCCCGGTCTGGTAGCCAAGCTCCCCGGGCATTTGGCACAGGAATTTGAAACACATGTTGGGATGTTTCCTGCAAGGAGCTGAGCTGTCAGGAACTGAGGCATCCTCTAGGAGCGAACAGATGCACACCAGGGAGGAAAGTGGACCGTGTAAGTGGTGGGTGCTGCCTCTGACATCAAGTCCGAGGAAGGAGCTCTAATTAAATTAGTTTAGGGGAAGGAGATACAGCCGCACTCCGCAGGCTGCATAAAACTTCTGTATCAGCTACTCCAGCATTCAAGACTTCTTCGCTATCAGCTACTCCAGCACCCTCCCTCATTCCCGCCCCCACACAAACACCCCTTTTCTACTTCCGTGGGTTACATGAGTCTCTTTTCCAGGGCGAGTGTGTGGGTCTCCGGGCAGCAGGGTCGAATCAGCAGCATACCGGCTCAGGAAGCTGTGTGGTGAATTGAGCCCTGGGGCTGAAATAACCTACAAATTATTTCCACAATCGCAGCTGATCGCCCTTGCTGTAACCTCACCCCGGCACACACAGGTCTCTTTCAAATCCAGCCCCTCTGGAGCTGCGTGGATTACAATAAGTAGATGGCAGAAAATGCTGTCACGGATCCCAAACAACAGTAATTTCCTCCGAAAAGGTCCGCTTTGTCCTTTATCCCACATAAGTAGCATAAAAATCCCCCATTAAAAGAAGACAGAGCTTTCCATGAACACGGTCTCGTGTTGCTTCAGAAAGCATTTTCTACAATGTGACTTACTGGGTGAACTTGGCTAGCAATTTTACAGCCACGTAGGTCCTTCCAGTGGGAACTCACAGCAGAGGTGAGAAAGGGAACAACTGGAGGCTTGGCTGATGGTCAGGTAACGATCTGACATGCTGCCCACTGACAGGACTTGGATGAGAACAAGATGGTGACTTCCCTGTCACCACTGCTCAGGCTCAGAGGTGACACAAGTAGGGTACTCAGACGACAGGAGGGGCATGACGGAGGAGAAAGGGGCTCGGGTTAGCTCCACCCTGACATCCACTGTGACCCTGGAGGCCTCCTGCCTTTCCGAGTATCAGGTTCATACATGGGGTGAACAATCCAATCAATAAAACAAATCTACTGAGTCACACACACACACACACACACACACACACACACACACACACACACACACACACACACACTTTCAAGACAACAATGGACTTTAAATCAGCCCTGCACCTTTTCTTTAAAGAAGTATGAGAGTAATGTTGTACCGGCTGTTTTTGTGTGTCAACCTGACCCAGGCTGGAGTCATCACAGAGAAAGGAGCTTCGGTTGAGGAAGTGCCTCCATAGATCCAGCTGTGGGGCATTTTCTCAATTAGTGATCAAGGGGGGAGGGCCCATTGTGGGTGGTGCCATCCCTGAGCTGGTAGTCTTGGGTTCTATAAGAGAGCAGGCTGATCAAGCCAGGGGAAGCAAGCCAGTAAGAAACATCCCTCCATGGCCTCTGCATCAGCTCCTGCTTCCTGACCTGCTTGAGTTCCAGTCCTGACTTCCTTTGGTGATGAACAGCTGTGTGGAA
>BDUI01007391.1:43777-55645 GCA_002335545.1 Apodemus speciosus
GGCTTCCTTTCCCTCCCGTCTGTTAGCAGCAGGCAGAGAGGTTCAGGGTATTGGCTGTACATGTCTTGGAGGTTGACGGTGACAAGGCGGGACTAACATGGGGGTTTGGGGCAGGTGTTCACGCAGAGCCGGCGATGGAAGGACCATGCAGACATGCTGAAGCAGTATGCCACTTGCCTGAGCCTCCTGCTTCCCAAGTACAATGTCACTGAGCCCCAAATCTACTTTGATATCTGGGTCTCCATCAATGACCGCTTCCAGCAGAGGTGGGCAAGGGGAGCGGAGGCAGGGTCGGAGGCCGCACAGTGAAAAGCTGCAGCCGCCCAGTGGTCTGCTTTACCAGGCTCTCTTCAGCTTAGTGCATGTCGGGTTGGTCTGGTTGTGGGCCAGCAGGGGGCACCATCGTCCAGGAGAAGAGTGAACTGCKGGTCTTTCAGACACTGTTAACACATTGCCTTCTCCTCAGGGGGCCACTAACTCACATTCTTTCCCCTCCTCTGCCACGGATAACGTGCTGACTGCAGGCATTTCTCCTTTTGGGAAATCTTACTCCCTCTCCATGGGTTCAATGATGAAGGGAACCGGAAATCTGGTGGGTGGGTGGCTGTGGCCTCCTCAGAACATGGTTTTCTTTTTGAAGGCTTTTTGACCCTCGTGTGGACATCGTGCAGGCTGTCTGGTCCCCCTTCCAGCRCACGCCTTGGGTGCAGCCACTCTTGATGGACTTATCTCCCTGGAGGACCAAGTTACAGGACATTAAGAGCAGTCTGGACAACCACACCGAGGTGGTCTTCATTGCAGATTTCCCTGGTATGGAGGAAAGCCAGGGGAGATTTTCTGTCTCTCTTTGGCTTCCTTGACCACAGAGACATTGCATATGATGGGGTAGAGAGGGGACTCTGGAGGTGATGGTGGCGAAGGTGTGCTATCTGTGCTGGTAAGGTGGGTGGGATGGTGAACTCTCTCGTTCCTGGCAGGGCTTCACTTGGAGAATTTTGTGAGTGAAGACCTGGGCAACACTAGCATCCAGCTGCTGCAGGGAGAAGTCACCGTGGAATTGGTGGCACAACAGAAAAATCAGACTCTTCGAGAAGGAGAGAAAATGCAGGTACTTTTGGGGGTTAGCAGTGATAGAGGGGCTGGGGATTTAGTACAACAAAATAAGAATGTTAGAAATTTAGGTGAGTAGGGTTCATTTATTACAAACAAAAAAGTCTTCACCAGTGCAGTGATGTCGTGGAGGCTCAGAAAGCAAGGGCTTCATCGGGGCTTGGAAGCGTATGCCTGTCAGTTTCAGGACTTGGGAGGGTGAGGCAGGATGGAGAATTCGAGGCCAGTCTGGACTACACAGACTGGAACTCAAAACACAAAACCCTGGTGTCTGAGTCAGGGTCTCTACCCCCGCCCAAACATCAAGACCAACAAGCAAGTTGGGGAGGAAAGAGTTTCTTCAGCTTACACTTCCACACTGCTGTTCATCACTGAAGGAAGTCAGGACTGGAACTCAAKCAGCTCAGGAAGTAGGAGCTGATGCAGAGGCCATGGAGGGATGTTTCTTACTGGCTTGCTTCCCCTGGCTTGATCAGCCCGCTCTCTTATAGAACCCAAGACCACCAGCCCAGAGGTGGTGCCGCCCACCAGGGGCCCTCCCCTCTTGATCGCTAATTGAGAAAATGCACTCATGGAGGCACTTTCCCAACTGAAGCTCCTTTCTCTGTGGTAACTCCAGCCTGTGTCAAGTTGACACAGCTGGTACAACTGGGATGGGAGGGAATAAGGGACCCCTGAGGCTGTGATTCCAGAGGCAGTTATTTCAGACTCCCACGGCACAGGAAAAAGAGAGCGCCAGCAGGATTAGAGTGGGGAGCCAACAACCTAGCTAGGGAAGTTAGAGTGGAATTGTCCTTTGTTCCCTTACCAGTTGCCTGCTGGAGAGTACCATAAAGTCTATACTGTATCAGCTAGTCCTTCCTGCTACATGTACGTCTATGTCAACACTACAGAGGTCGCACTGGAGCAAGACCTGGCATATCTGCAAGAGTTAAAGGAGAAGGTGGAGAATGGAAGTGGTGAGTGCATGAAGGCTTGGACAGAGTGTGCCTGGCTTAGAAGTCACACTTAAGAGCACGTGAAGCCTCTAGTTAATGGGAGTGTTCCTTCTCATTGGCTCCTTTTTGCTGTCTTCTGGACAGAAACAGGGCCCCTGCCTCCAGACCTTCAGCCTCTTTTGGAAGGGGAAGTAAAAGGGGGCCCTGAGCCAACACCTCTGATCCAGACCTTTCTGAGACGACAGAGGAAGCTCCAAGAAATTGAACGCAGGCGAAACAGCCCTTTGCATGAGCGTTTCCTCCGCTTCGTGCTGCGAAAGCTGTATGTCTTTCGACGCAGGTAAGTCTGAGTCACACAAGTGTTTGTCATTGCCATCAGTTGCTTCCAAGTTTGGTTACTCTCCCCGAGTGTAACAGATCCAGGGCTCTTTCCCCTCTCACACACTTCTGTTTATCTTTAGCCTTTCCATGGCTATTCATTCATGTTTTACCCTAGAACCTGTCAAGCTTCAGAGAGTAGGGTCTGCTGGCATTGTCTGTGTCCCCCCATGAAGGGGATCTAAGACCAAAAGTTTTCTCAGGGCTTTGGTTGGAGTTATGTAGAAACATACATTTGGACTTTTTTTTCCAGCTTCCTGATGACTCGAATTTCACTCCGAAACCTGCTATTAGGCCGCCCTTCCCTAGAGCAACTAGCCCAAGAGGTGACATATGCAAACTTGCGACCATTTGAACCAGTTGATGAGTCAAGTGCTTCAAACATCGATTCTTCAAATCCTAATCCTTCAGAGCCAGATTCTGAGCATGTTCACTCCGAGTTCTGAGCGAAGTCCAGATGCTCTGTGCAGATGTCGGGGCAGCCGATTATAGGCTTATTGTCTATGCAAAGGACATTCTTTGGAGAAAAGTGATTTTGAGACAGGCTTTCACACTACAGGCCAGACTGGCCTCAAACTCATGGTGGTCCCTCTGCTTCAGCCTGTTTTGTGATTACATATATATCACCAAACCTACTTGTTTTTCCCTTTATATTTTTTCCCCTTATAAGTTCTTTAAAATTATAGCTTACAGGATCCAAGTCAACAGAGAAGAGTTTGAATCCCAAGATTGAGGGCTTTTAGTTTTTATAGACAGGATTTCTTCATGTAGACCAGACAGGCCTTGCTCTCAAGAGATTTATCAGCCTCTGCCTCCTGAGTGCTGAAATTAAAGGCATGGGACATCACTACCTGGCTTATAATAGTCATTTTTAAGTTGACTCGCTCTTTAGGACAGGGAATTTTACCACAATGAATATAGCTGAACCCATGTTCTTGCTGTGCTTGGTATTGTTTGAAGCATGTACTTGAATTAACATACTTAGTACTTTAAGAAGCATTGACCTTTACCTTTGAAGAAAGGAAAAYGTGTAAAATTTACCCAAAGGCATCTAGGAGAGAGTTGACAATTTGAAATGTTAGGTTTAAGGTCCTGTACCCTGCTGCTTACAATTTTCAGACGCACTAACACTAAAGCTGAAACAATATAGCTTAAAAYGTGTTAATTCCAAGTAACTAGGGTGACTAGGTACTAATAAATGCACAAGGTAGTTTTTAACTTATAATTCATTCCTRTTTGTAGCCAGCAAGTTTTTCAGCACAGTTGGTATAATAGCACTACTAAATAGGGAAGCCAGATGGCTTACTTTTGTATAAATCAGCTTAGTGAATGGTAACTCTAAGCCATTGCTGAGTCATAAGCCTTGAGGTTTTCAGTTTCCTTATATTTATCAAGCTCCATCATATCTTCCTTCTAATCATCCAATTTTTATCTCTACTATCCCTCTATTCCTTCACCCTTTATTTTGAAATCTAGTTAGGGATAGACCAAGGTAGGGTCACTACTTTCAATTGCACAGGTTAGGCCTGAGAATGGAAAGCCAAAAATCTAGCTTAATGCATACAATGCATTGTGTATAGCTACTGATGGCCATGCACTGGAGAAACTGATCATTTTTTAACAGGAAAACACTAGTTTGCATTCCTTTCATTATCTTTCCTTAACAGCATGAAATACAACCTGGCATTATGTCCTTCCTCTATTTCCTTAACACATCAGCCTTGAGTAGCTAGGTTTTTGTTGGGGGAGGGGGGTCTTTCTAAGTTTTGTGCTAAGAACCCAAGTATGTAGTTTGTACAGAGTCCTTCCATTCCCCCAATGTTGGGATGAACTAAATGATGATGTCATTAATAGTTAAGCTGCTTGGGACTAGAGATGGGGCTCAGTTGATTAATCTCCCATGCATGAAATCCTGGGGTTTGATTTTTAACACCAAATGAATGGGACTCTGGTATACATCTAGTCTCAGCAGCTGGAAGATCAGTTCAAGGGCAGTTCTGGAAGTGAGACATTGTTTAGTCAGTGGAAATTGTATAGTATCACCAGAGAAACCAAGCTTTGCAATTAGTTGTTCTGGGAATATAGAAGCCTAGCATTGTGCATCTAGCTCAATTACTCCACCTATCCCCACCATACACTTACTGGGTAAGGTGTCCTTAGCTTTGACCACCACTCCCATGCTTACTCATTTTCCCCCTGGCCTACTTCTCAGGACCTACTTGGTCCTTAAGTCTTTTGAGGGCTAACTAGTTTTTGGGATCTCACAAGYATTTATGTGGTTGAGCATTTTTGAGATGGCCTCACTTACTCCAAATATAAATTATTTGAAGAGCATCTTAAATTCCCATTGTCGGCCGGGCGGTGGTGGCACACGCCTTTAATCCCAGCGCTACACAGAGAAACCCTGTCTCAAAAAAAAAAAATTCCCATTGTCCTGTTCTTGCCACTTGTCTCATTCCTGTCTTGAGCAAAAAGCATCTAAAATCTCTTGAATGCTGGGATGTATATATGATCCATTCTTAGACTCCAGGAAATTTAACTATGTTCATCTTTGCTCCCAAGTGCTAGGATGAAAGAAATTGCCATCACCACCAGGCAAAATTAGTGAACACCATAACAGGATTTGTTTGCTATAAATTTAATAAGCCTTAAAATCACTTCAGTGTTAAAAAAGCAAAATACCTACTTAGTATTATAGGTTAAATTCCTGACACCACAGAAGCCTTCACCAGTTCCTTGAACTCAAGAGAATCTACTTGCTTCTGCCATCCAGAAGGCACTTAACTGCCCATACCTTCAGGCAGTGTTGATCCCAGGATCTCATGCAGTGAATGTGAGTAAAGCTCTTGCCATGTCCTGACCTCCACACACCACAGTGTAGGCCAGGCTTTCTAAAGCACTAAGCTTTTAGCCATGATTTTATCTTAGTCCTGGTTGAAAACTTTTAACTCAGAAAGCAACAACGGACAAGTAATAGACACAGTTTGGGTAGAACCTAGCATTTTATTTAGATCTTCATTAAACTGTTGGAATTGAGAACCAGACATACGTAATAAACCTCCAAAAATAGATCCTGAAAGGCACTTTCTTGCTCAGGGCAAGCAGTCATGGATTAAGCATGTAAACAAGCTGGCTTCTCTGTACCACACCAGCCAAGTCAGCTTTCTCCATGGCCAGCTGCACCAGCTCTGCCCTCCCTTCTGTTAACACCAGCCAGACCCCCTGTAGGTCTAACCCAAGGTTTTTCTGTAGGACACCTTGGCCTACCTGGGAATGCTGGAAACATGTTAAAGGAATCATGGTGTTGAAAAAAAAAAAAACTTTTAAAAGCTGCCATCTGAGGTGATGGCTTCTCTGTACTTACGCCATACCCCAGAATACAATAAATAAGCAATTAGAAAATGTTCAAGTATGAAGGGATTTCCTCCTCCCCGCCAAAAGCACTGCTCTCTGAAGGAAGCTGGTTTCTCTGTAGCTACACCAGCTGTTCAGAAAGCTCATTGGACCTGGTTTTGAAAACAAAACAAAGTTAAAACCCTGGGAGGAACTATTGTGCAGTGTGGAGTACTCTTTCTTATAAAGAAAAAAAAGTTACCTGGTACCAAAGTGTGCAACCTACAGACCCTCAGGTACTGCCCTGTGACTTCTCTGTGTATCACAAGGGTGCCAAGTGCCTGTTTTTCTAGACTAAAGTTGGTGAGGTTTGGCTAGTGCTGAAACCATGCATAGGATTGGTTTACTAAATAAAACCTTATTACGTACGTCCTCCAAAGACAGCTGAAAAGTGGAGAGATTTTGATTTGGTGCTGTTTGAGGTGGCAATTTATAGCATAAGCACCAGGGAGATGGTTTAATTGTAACTGCCTTTTTTTTTTTTTTTTTAAGTCAGGCTAGAGCTCCAACTGAAACTTTCGTTTCATGCAAGATTGATTGGATAGGAACACTCCCTGACAAAGAACTACATAATTAGAAACGACTGAGTTACAGGGAGTTTAAAGGAAGGGGCTTCACATTCAATAGAGCTCAAGACATTACAAAATCATGCTGACAGGGCTGTGGCATTGCCAGAGTCTATAGTCAAACTACAAGTACTTTACGTGCACATTACAAGGACATTTTCAGCATCTGGTGGGAAAATAATTGCAATTAGGACTTTGGAGGATTAGGTGATAGGGCACAAAGGTTCGATTTCAAAGCATTATTCACTACAGTGTTTGTTTCTAGGCAGTTACATGGTTCACCTATGCTCACTATATCCATTATAATGGTGAACAAAACACCTAGGGACAGAATAGCAAGCCCAACTTACAGTCCCCCACAAAAGCTAAAATTCATGTCATTGATTAGAGTGACTGCAACTGATCAGGAGCTGAAAGAGGACAGAAAAATTTAGGAAGAAGGCCCTTTCCCTCAGAGCTTGAAGGCTTCTCTGTAACCTACGCCAACAAGTCTGGGGAAAAAAGGCTAACACTTTCAATATTTAAGCTTTTTGGGCACTTCCCATGGGAAGCTGTCCCTACCAAAGTGGCCATAGGCTGCAGTCCTCTGATAAATTGGCTTCTTCAGATCCAGATCCCTGGAATATACAAGTCCATAACTTAATATGTAGCATTAGATTAAAACAAAGCAAAACAATCAGCAAGACTCATTTCAAGAGCTCTGGCAAATGAGTTCAGTTCTCCCTGGGGTTTGCTAGGAAAAAAGTTTATGGCGAAAGTGTTTGTTACTTCCCTTGTATTACTGGCACAGTTCTTATTAATAACTACAGTTCTTGTTTTCCAGCCCTGGCTTGACAAATGAAAACTTATCATTCTCAGGAATTCCAATTGAATACTTACCAAGGTCCACTGACCACTATGGTTATTTTCTTTGTAACTTTGAGCATCCCACTTTAGCTTATTAATTCTTAATGTAGCACCCTTAAGTTAAGCACAAAGCTCAGAATCAAAGATGGAGAACTTTCTAGAACGTTATTTTAAGTCACAGAACACTAACTTTATCAGTTAGGTCCCTCTGCAGGAAGTTTAAAATATTGGCAAGTTCTAGGAATTAAAATGTTTCTCTTCATGAGGAGTCTACCTTTATCTCCTCAGATGTTAGTATATATGCCCCAACCCTATTTCTTACTAGCAATAGGTTTTACCATCTTTACCTGACAATGACCCCAGGGCGAAGATCAAAATTCTTCTTTACAATTTCTAATAGCTCTCTCTCACTCTTCTGAGAAGTACCATAATGGAAAATGGAGATCGACAATGGATGAGAAACTCCAATAGCATAAGAAACCTAAAAGTCAGTAAAACATTGTTACAAAATAGGGAAGTATTTAAAATATTTTAGTAAATACCCTTCTCCCATGCAAATGTTCATTACATACCTGAACAAGAACCCTCCTGCACAGACCTCCTTTAACAAGGGACTTTGCCACCCAACGAGCAGCATAAGCAGCTGAACGGTCCACTTTGGTATAATCCTTTCCTGAAAAGGCCCCTCCTCCATGAGCTCCCCAACCGCCGTAAGTATCCACAATGATTTTTCGGCCAGTCAAACCAGCATCACCCTGGAATTATATATAGGATTTAAGTCATGTAATTCTTTTTCCCTGAGACAGTCTGTGTGTAATAGCCCTGGCTGTCCAGGAACCTGCTTTGTAATCCAGGCTGCCCTAGAACTCACAGATCCACCTGTTTCTTTCTCCCTGCCTAAGTACTGGGATTTAAAGTGTGCTACCATTCCTGGCCATTTTCTAGAAGTGATTCTTGATTAGGCTATTAGGTAACATTTTACCATTCATATGTAGCCAGAAGTAGCTCATACTCACAATCCTAGCAACTTGGGAGGCTGAGGCAGGACAACAACGTGTTGAAGCTGCACACTGCCATAACATTAGACATACTGAATTCTATGGTAGCCTAGGCTACACAAAAGATACAGTGTGTGAAGGGAAGGGGGCAGGCTAGAAAAATGGTGGCAGCCAAAATCCTTAAGTAACCGATGATAAACCAAAACATCATATATTACCTGAGGCCCACCAATAACAAATCTGCCACTTGGCTGTAGGTGGTAAATTGTATCCTCATCAAGGTATTTTGCAGGTACCACAGCTTTGATTACTTTCTCCTTCAGAGCATCCCTCATCTCATCAAGACAAACTTCTTCATCATGCTGAACAGATATAACAATCGTGTGGACTCTGATGGGAAGCACAGCACCGCGATCTTGCATATACTGCACAGTCACCTTGAATGTAAAATACATGAGAACACTATCAAACAGCTTTATAGTGGGTTCTCTATTATAAGTTTAAATATAGCAAAAAGACAAGGACTATTCCCCACAGTCAGCTATAATTAACTTGGGAATTTTAATGTAATTTAAAMCAAGTGTAGGTTTAAGATCACCACTTACTTGAGTTTTAGAATCTGGGCGTAACCAAGGCAATGTGCCATTGCGGCGTAGTTCAGCCAATTTGGCATTTAGCTTGTGTGCTAAGACAATGGTTAAAGGCATACACTCTTCAGTTTCATCAGTGGCATAACCAAACATCAAACCCTAAAAATATGGACAAGTGGTCAGTACAAGCTTCAGAATTTAGTACTAATAAAGATCCAAATAAGCCATCACAATACCTGGTCTCCTGCACCAATGTCTTCCTCATTCCGGTCAAGATGAACACCTTGGGCAATATCTGGTGACTGTTGTTCCAAGGCAACCAACACATTACAAGTCTTGTAGTCAAATCCTATAAACAACAAGCGTTCCAATAACCCTCATTTTAACTCTAAAATGTTAACAGTAGTGCTGTGCTGCTAGAAATCTGGACATGCCAAGTGAAGTTGGCAAGCACTTCTTTAAAAGACCATATTCACATGATTCACTTATTGCCACCTCTACATTACRATTTGAAACAAGGTCTCTAATTTGGCTAGCTTCAAACTATTAAGTAGTTAACTCCTGCTTTGACATCTAGAAGCTGAGTTTACAGGTGTACCATCATGTGTGGACACTCTGGTATAACTATGCTATCAGTCAAGGATTACTTACGAACATTCTAGAAGCGTCTCCCACTAGCATCAGATTCTATATCTGCAAAAATGAGTTCGGGGAAAAAAATCTTTTAAAACATACCTTTGGAAGAATCATCATATCCAATGTGCTTTATGGCTTCACGAACTACTTTCTGGTAATCAATGGCAGCTCTGGATGTAATTTCCCCGGCAAGAAGGATCATTCCAGTTTTAGCAACAGTTTCTAATAAACAAAATTTCATACTTAATAAATTGCTCACATAACTTGCTACCTCCAGCCTCAACCTCCCAGGTAGACGGTATTACCTATACCACACCACAAAGCTTTGCCTCAAACGCCTTTTTTGCCATCCATAAACAAGTGTTCTGTACCTACCACAAGCCACTTTAGCATCAGGGTCCTGCTGAAGGTGTGCATCAAGAACAGCATCACTGATCTGGTCACAAATCTTATCTGGAAAATAAAAATTCCTGGTTCACTTTAACTATTACTACCAATCCTATCTTTTATGTCCAACAGGAGGACCAAATATAGCTGTGGATTTATAGGTGATAGAATCTTGATGATGTCATCAAACTCACAGCAGTCTCCACTATGCTGGGACAGCATGAGGCACCATTCCAGACTTGAACTTATGATAAAAAACAAATTTAAAAAATGCTGCATTACTTGTGCATACATGGCTCATACTAGAGATCAGAAAACAACATTAAGAGCAATCTTTTTCCCCATTACATGTCCTAGGTCCCAAGGATTGAACTCAGGTCATAGTAGGCTTGGCAGCAAATACTCTTAACCCCCTGGGCAATCTCACTGGCACTACCCACATGGCTCTGAAGTGAACAATTCTACAGCAGTGCATTGAATATGGTGAGCTTTACTATCATTAAAGCACTGTTTTACCAGGAGCTATTTGCTGGCTGAAACATAATACTGCTGTATATAGGGATGTATTTTACTTAAAAACTTGACATTGTGGCCTTAAGTTAATATTAGTAACACCTGCTCATCAATTCAGCTAGGCAATAGCTTTCAGCATATTAAACACATCCTAGCCCATTATATAGTTTACACTTACAATGAATTCAGTTCCATCTCAAAATATTATCAGATTATTTCAGAAGTCCAAGTTCCTACCCAAACAATTTTCTTTATTTGTTTTTCTGTTTTTATTTTCGAGACAGGGTTTCTCTGTGCAGTCCTGGCTGTCCTGGAACTCACTCTGTAGACCAGGCTGGCCTCGAACTCAGAAAGCCGCCTGCCTCTGCCTCCCAGAGTGCTGGGATTACAGGCGTGCCCCACCACCGCCCAGCTCAAACAATTTTCTGTTCAATAAACAGAACCATGTAAACTCAGATTAATCAAGATTAATCCAAGTGAAAATGGCGACTTATCTTTGTATCTCCAAAACCTACCGGAAGAAATAACCTCACAGTATATTTTAAAGACAACTGTTCTATTTTATCCCTCACATTTAAAATTCCTTACAAAACCACTGAAGAGCCAACTGTCAGGTCACTAACGTCTTAAAGCAGTCCCTTTCCCTTATTATTAGACAATACTCAATTTCTTGTTATATAACTAGTACCAAACCTATGTACTTGGGGTTCTGAATGAACCAAAGCCGTATGTAGAACCCCACTAGAACCTTAATACCAACTATATTAGGGAAATGAGATTTTTTTAACCTTGAAAATAAGTTTAACAGAAGGAACACCAACTTCAAGTGTTTTTTAACCCATATTCAATTTCTCCTTGATTTATCAATTTAGAAAATGACAGTATCCTGGTCTGGAATGTTTGTGGTATTGAGACAGGGTCTTACCCGTAGCCCATGCTGACAAACTAAACTGCTTCCATACTTTTGTAGTAGTGTACCACCATGCTTGGCTCTAGTCTCCTGAGGTTTTTTGTTTTTGTTACTACTTAGCCACCCAAAATGTGTATTGCAGCCATAGAACCTTAAGATCGAACCTATTAACTGTAATAAGGAGTGGTTCAGTAGATACGGAGGTAGCCTTTTCCTTGAGGGAAGTGTGGGAGGAMCCACAGCAACACTTGTCTTTCAACCATCATTAATCAAGATCCTTCTGACAGACCACGTGGTATTGTTGCTGTGGACCCCCTAAAGACAGAAACAGCTCAAACTGATTATTAATTAGTACTTATTAGATGGTTATGTTGGGTCTGAGACCCAAAGCTCCTCCATATAATAGATTCATTGTAACCGACCTCATCATGGCGGCTCAGTGGACAAAGCCTTAAGAAAACATGAAATAAATCCTTTAATTGTAGGAAAAGAGTAAAGGGAAGCCTTTAAAAGGAAAACCTAGCCGGGCAGTGGTGGCGCACACCTTTAATCCCAGCACTTGGGAGGCGGGAGGCAGGCGGATCTCTGAGTTCGAGGCCAGCC
>BDUI01007392.1:39267-55864 GCA_002335545.1 Apodemus speciosus
TCCTCTATCCCACTCAGAGACTCTAGATGTACTATCTATTTGGGATGGTCATTGTACATGTCTTAGATACTATTGAGAAAGCAAGGAAATGATACTCTTTGTTGCCTGTACTGCTGCGCTTCACAAACGTAGGAAAGGACATAACTCATAAGGCCTTGCACACTCCACTTTCCTTGTATTTACAAGAACTTGCTCTCCACATTTGTTGACATACCATAAAAGGTTATTTGAGGTCAAGGTGAACTGTTATTAAGCACGTCTAAAATTGTATGTAGCAAAAGGCTGCCTGCTTATCGCTGTATTAACCATAACAGGGAGAGTGCAACTTTGCATCATTCTGATCTGACCTTGCCAGGCAAATCTTATCCTCCAGGAATGAGGATGTGAATGAATACTGGACTTCCTTGTCCTGACGAAAGATAAATAGATCAACTTCTCATTCAGTTTCTGGAAAGAAAGGGATAGCACAGAACTTTAGTCTGTAAGAGATGACAATGGCTTCAAGATACAGTGTCAAGAATGGAAACAGGAATCCAGGAGTTCAGGGCTGTGCACATGGTCTATGTGGGCCAACAATCCAAGGGCCTGGGCTGCAGCACCAGCAATGAAGCTGGGCTAAGAACTGTCCTGCAAAGATGTTATTTTTACTATGGCAATTAGATTAGAATTATCTGATGAGATCATCTTCAGGGATCTCACATAATAATAAAAATTCCACCAATACATGCCATTAAAATGATAAGATATGCAAACAAAAAGAAGACTAAAATTTCACCATGTCTGAGATGTCAGAATCAGCTTCTTAAAAGAAAACAACCGTGTTCGTCTCAAGATTTTCCTTTGGAACTTGCTTCTTTCTTACATAACAGTACATTAAACCAAGAACTTTCTGGAATTTGACATATGCCCCCTCATTTAACCTTCCTAGCAACCAAAGAAAGGATTTTTGCTTTTGAGTTTATAGGTGAGGTGATTGTAAAACAAACCCATATTGTCAAGTGAACTTTGATCTGAGTTAGCTTGCTTGTTCTGTCATATGGACTATAATAATAGCAGAAAATCACTTCATCTGACCTATTTAGTAGCTCTCTCCCTTCTAATGTTATTATTACACATTGAAAACTATTATACTCACCCTCTATTGGGGGGGTTCATTGAACTTCAGCTATTTTTTAAACCATCAATCTACAAACAAATATTACATCCATCTAATCCCTATAAAACCCATCCCTGGGTGTCAATTATTAAAATCAAGAAGTAGCAGAATTTCACAATATTGTAGAATTAGCAATTAGCTTGTACATCAGTTCTTCACATTACAGGGAATGGAAATGAGAATTTCTGATGTCCTCACAAAGACAGGAGCTATCATTCATCAATATTTTCCAGTTTTGTGAGTGGGAAATATTTTATGGCCTACCTGTCTGCATACATCCTTTCTCCCAGGACTGGGGTTACAGATATGGGTTTTATGTGGTTGCTGGAGATTCAAACTCAAGTCTTCATGCTGGTGAGGCAAATGCTTTATCAACAAACCATCTCTCCARTCCCACCATGTCTATTCTTTTTGATTCATGTTCTTGCCTGTTTTCAACTGATGTGGCAAATAGCTGGTGCTGGGTAATACATAAAGTATTACCAAAGCTTTGATGTTTCCAGAGCTCAATATCTAATTTGTATCTATTTGACTTTGGAAAGAACTCCTGGCTACAGTAGAAATTGGCAGATACCATYGTGATGGAGACATTGGTAAGAGAGACGTCATATGGTGAGAAAAGAAGCAAACATGATTCATGAGCCAAGACACGGGGATCAACTTTCTCCAGCAATTCCTCCACTCATCACTAGAATTAAGGTATTGTAACTAAAGTGTTGGCCACAAGGTTCTACTTCATTAAGGTTCAGCCACCACAACATCACTACTCTGGAGACCAGTTTGCATATTAACCTTTGGGGGACACATTCAAGACATATCTAAATTATAGCCTCTTGCCTTTTGGGGTTAAAATGAAGAGTCATTGTTGAATAATGGTAGGATTTTATTGTAATATAGTATTTCTCTGTGACTATATTTCAATTATTTACAATTCTCTTTTGTGTGTGTGTGGGGGGGTACTCACATGTGTACATGTCTCTCTTTTTATGTATTACGTGCATGTGTATTTGTGCATGTGTGCGTGTGTGTATTAGTGTGTATGTCTGTGTGTGTATGAATGTGTGTGTGTGTGATGTATGCATGCACTTGTATGTATGTGTGGATACCTAAAATCGATGTTAGGTACATTCTTTGATTATTCTCCATTTTTCTTTTAAAGGGAATCACTCTCACACTGAASTGGAGCTCTTCAGCCTGTCCTCTATCTCCACCTTTTAACTGGTGGGATTGCAGGCCAAATCTGTCCTGGTTTTGACATGATTTCTGAGGTTTCAAGCAAGTTCTTTCTTTACTCACTTGGCCATTTCCTCGGTCCTCCAGTTCATTTATTCCATGAAATCAACAGACACATGGCTTGCAGTAAATAGTGCTGCCCTGTTTGCCTCTTGCATGCATGTGTTCCTAGGTATGAAGACAGTGTGACATGAGGAATCACAYTGTCCATTGACTAGATGATGCCMAAGTATAACTTCAGTCTTCTGAAAGATTTTATCACTTACTGCATGTGAAATTTTCTTTTTGGAAATGGTATCTTTTATTAACTTTCCCCAATTGACAAATGATGGTTTATATGACAGCAATCTACTTTATGTATTTCTGTATTTTCTTTATATATTTCTGGAAACTACCCAACTTGGAAATTATTTACATTTCATTCCCTCACAAGCCCCCAAGTTATGCTGAAATGATTTTATGAGTTTTATTCTTCCTATTCTTAATAAATTTTAACATACCTTCCCAACAATCTTTTTTGGCACATGTATTAAAGTGTCATAAACCAAGAATTATTTAGCTATTAATTATGTCATTTAAGACCATATTTCTTTCCGTTTTGTTTAATTTCTGGCTGCAGTGTTCTCAGCTTCAATTAGGAAGTTTGGGGCAGGATAAGAACCCTTTGTGGTAGCTGGAATTCTCCTGTACCWGCACAGCAGCTGATTCTGGGGGATGGCACTTTGTTCTATTTATAATAATCAGCCATGCATTACAAACATGGTCTACAGAACAGCCTTCCTTTTGGGGTTTTCTTTGTCTTTGTAGCAACTCATTTTTCTAGTTAGATGTTTGGTTATTTTCCTTCAATAGTTTTGAGATTTAGACACAGATTTACTTGGGTTAGGTCTTCTTTCACTGTGATCTTTTTGACTTTTTTTATATGAAAGGCTCAACTTTTGAAATTCAGGTAAATTGAATTCTATTATGATTTTTCTGGCCAAGTATCCTCTCACCTCTGCCATGGCTGGGTTATTATGTGGACCTTCTAGGTTTTTGTATCTCTCCTCTGCCTGTATCCATAATATTTAGCTTTCCATCCTTTACCGAATTTTATGAGACTTTATTGAGTGTTCTATATTTCTTATCAAGTTATCTTTTCAGTCTAGATTTTTGAAGTAATGGTATTTTCATGTTAAAACAATATTTTTTGAACTCACTCATGCCCTCTTTTTAATGCACTGTCCATTCAATTCTGCTGAGAGTAAGGTTACTAAGACTTCCATCTCTTTCAGGAAATAAGTTTTGTAGAGAGAAACATTTTGGTACCTCAAGTAATTTCCTTTCATGAAATTTGTTTAATTTTCTTCATATCCATTTTTCCCCAGCCTGCATAGTGGTCTGGAGGAGTGATTTATTTCTACACTTGCCTAGAAGCTTTTTGATCTCTGTTGATCTATTTCAACCTCATGTGAAGAAGGAAGAGGGAGTTAGATTTCTTGTGATGTTTCCACCTATCCATCATGAGTGAACTGAGAAAAATTCCTGGAAGAAGATAATGATGGGATGAGGAATCAGRTCTGTCTTCACCACAGACTCCATTTTTACCAGAACAAATCTATAGTCCTGCAGAAGCATTAGTTAGTCAGGAATCCATGTCCTGTTACCTGGAAGAGGGTGTTAGCCACAGTGCCCCACAGTGACATCTGCAGCATTCCTAACAGAAATCTGCTCCCTGGAACCTCCATTGAGGAGCCCTGGTGGCTCCTCGGGAATGCTAATTTCAAGTCAGTCTTGTACATCATCTACATAGGCTACAGGAATTCTTTCATTTGCCCATCAGGTAATGAGTTAACTTTGTCTTCCTCCTTCTCTTTCTCTTCCTCCTCCTTCTCCCCTCCTCCTCCTCTTCTCCTGCTTTCTTGTTTGTTTGGAGTGAATTTGGGACCTTAATGATGCCAGTAAACATTCTAGTGCTGGACACATCCACAGTCTCCATTTTTTTCTTTTCATTTTGATACAGGGAATCACTGAGTTTCCACAGATGGCCTTTAACTCATGGTGTAACGCAAATGGGTCTTGAACTTGCCAGGCTCCTTTCTAATTTCCCAAGTAGCTGAGATCAGAAGCCCATGCCTTCCATCCTTGCTCCCTACTTTCAATTGTTGGTACAGAATGGTTTTTGATTATATTTACAGTCTAATGGTCATTTGCAGGCAAGTCAAAACAATAAGAGGACTCAGGTTCTCCACACCGAAACTTGATGTTACCCTTTCAGTTTAAATGTCTCTCCATTCTCCTTCCTTTACACAAAGCTCTGCCTGTGGTGTGTGCAGTCAGACCTCATCAGTGACAGCCACGAATGGTCTACTGTGCACATGGTGAGTGAGCAAGCACAGTGGTGGCACCAAAGGCACATTTATAGATAATCATTTTCTGTCCCCTGGGCTACTGTGGACACCAGCTTTCTCTATATATAAGCAGCATATTCCAGCCTGAGGCATTCTAGCTTTGAATAAGTGTGGAGCTCAGATCTGCTCCACTGGAAGCACCCAGTGACTAAAGCTATAATCAAGTGACTAGTTTGCTATGCCAGTGAAGTGTAAGTCATCCTTCAGCAGTGCTGGGAAGTCAGGTGTGCTGGACTTGCTTTGGTGTTTGAAGTTTAGTGTTTGGACTTTGTTTAGTGTTTGAAGTTGAATTTGCAGGCACAAAGAGCTCTGAAAGTAAATCCAGGCTTCKTCTCCTTGGGGTTTGAAGGGCAGAATCTGTGCAAAGAGTCCACACAGGTCTTCCCCATCTCAGGAAACTTTCAGATGAAGAAAGTCATTCTATTGATTGCTAGGCTCTTCCTAAAAGTTTATTTTATTAATTTATATATGAGTTTATATAGCATCTATTAATTGCCCGCTGTGTATTGGAGATAATCTAAAGTATTGATGCTACAAGGGATAATAAAAGATACAGCAGGTGTGTTCAATTAAGTTTAATCTTGTCTCATTAAATATAACTTTGAAAACACTGAACTGCTGGCAAATTTTCATGGTATTCACACACACACACACACACACACACACACACACACACACACACACACACACACACCAGGGTAATGTGAGAATTTGGAGAGTTATGGAGGAAAGGATGATGAGGAGCTGAGGAAAGGCCGCTCTAGGAGTAGCACTTCCCACAGAGCTGAGTCTGTGGTGGTGCCTGATTGAATTCAAAGGCTTTGGTTCATGTCTAGGTGATATACATTGTAGGTGAGAAGCTTGACTTTGGTTTTCTCATCGCCAGAACAATTATAAAAATAAAACCCTCTTTAGACTAACTTGATGGTTAGTAATGATGAAGACAGAGGGATTTACTTTAGCTTTGTATGCAGTGTCCAAGGAAGGAAGACAGCCTGTCTTCAGTTTCTGGAGAGTTCTGAGTGTGGCAGACCTTTGCACACATTGCTCAGACTCTCTCTGTTCACCCTTTTATCTGTACCCATCTGATGTCCTGTGAGGAATTCTGCCTATCACCCTACAGCTACCTCATCCTGATGTGGGTCAATACCATTCTTGACCTTCACAGAATGTAGTTTAGGACTAAATGCCCCCTAGTGGTCACATGAAGCAAAATTCCAGTCAGATGCTTCACACCTGGGTTGAAACTCTGCTAGAATTTCTAATTGTTCTTTATAAAATTATTTTACATTGATTATTGTTATCATCTATTTTTGCATCTGCATGTGTTTGTGTAAGAGTGTGTGCACACTCATGCATGCCATGGTGTGTATGTTGAGATAAACTGATAACTGTGGAAGTCAGTTCTCATTTCCTACCATGTGAATTCCCAGATCGAACATGGTACTGTTTCCTACTGAGACCCATCTATGGCCTGAATTTAGAATTTTCTTTGTTTTTAAAAAATATTTATTGATTTATGCATATGAGTACACCACCATTGCTCTCATCAGAGACATCAGATCTCATTACAGATGGTTGCAAGCCACCATGTGGCTGCTGGGATTTGAACTCATGACCTCTCGAAGAGCAGTCAGTGCTCTTAACCACTGAGTCATCTCTCCAGCCCTAAATTTTCAATGTGTAAATGCAGAGTGCTCTCTGTTCTGTGGTTGATGACTTATAGCTGATTGGCTTTGAACTAGAGGATAACTGGCTGATGTGACGATGTCAGCTGCCTGGGTGGGAGCCTCAGAGTACTGCAGCTCAGTTCTGAAGAGATGAATCACAGGAGTCCATGATGAATGTCATGTCAGCCAGAGCTGACACAGGACTGACAGTGTGGGTGCATGTGTGACACTGAGTCTAGATCCCCTTGATGATCTTGACATCTGTATGGCTGTGCTGGCTAGTTGTATGTAAATTTGACACAAGCTGGAGTAATTTGGGGAAAGGGAGCCTCCGTTGAGAAAATTCTTTCTCAACGGATTGGGCCMTGGGACAGTTTTTTGATTGATGCTTGATATGCCACTTCTAGACTGGTAGTCCTAGGTCCTGGTGGTCCTAGGACGGCTGAGAAAAGCAAGAAAGCAAGCCAGCAGACAAGCACTCCTCCATGGCTTACCCACTAGTTCTTGTCTCAAGTTCCTTCCCTTCTTTAGTTCCTGTCCTGATTTACTCACCAACAGATGGTTACCTGGAAGAGTGAAGAAAATAAACCCTTTCCTCCCCAAGTTGCTTTTTGACCATGGTGTTTTATCACAGCAAGAAAATCCCAAGGCCAATGGCTCACAGAAAATGTTAACAAACATCTTAGATAGATAAATGGATGTCCAGCACAGAGAGGTTCATTTGTGATGGGAAGTATCTCAGGAGATTAAAACAATTTAGTCATTCTACTTGACTCTGGATGTGTCAGGCTTGCCTGGAGTGGAAGTAGTGATTGAACCAGATGTAGGTGGAACTATCTTTCCCATAGAAGTCCTGGAATATGGAAAACAAAAGCTAGAAGTATATTTATCATTTGTAAAGTGTGTGGCTTCTCTGGCTCATCACATACCACCATAGTGCGTGTACAGCAATATGTGTTCACTGTTGATCATAGACTAGGGTCAGGGCATCCCTGGGAAGCCTTCCATGTAGACAGCACTCCCATCAGAACTTGGCTGCTGTAGTGTACCTGTGCTCAATCTTGCCAGTAAGCAAATGTGGAAGAGACAAGTGAGTCTCTTGGCTTGCAAACCCTGTAGCTTGGATCCTGATGCAGCTTTGCACACAGGAAAGTTCATGCTATACATACACACTTGGATTTCTTTCACATCTCTGGCAGAGACAGTAACATTGCCTCACACTGTACTTTAGTACTTTATGCCTTCAAGTTGAAAAGAATCTTCATCTTCATTCTGATCCAAACATTGTTCAAAGCTTGGCTTGGAAGCTGAGTTGGAGTAAGCCTAAGGTCAATGCTGATTATACAGTTTGGACACCAGAGTGATGTGTAGCTGCCRCATGACAGTAATCACAAATCACAAATCACGAGTGACAGAAAGATGCAGCTGCATCATCTGCTCTGCGTGAGGGTTAGAGGATTGTCGGCACCCTCACATTTTCATGGTATGTTTTGAGGATGCTGTTACTTACATGATGTTGAAAACTGATATTTCAAACGCAGGAAGGAGTAAATATCTGACACTTTCCAGGTCATGAAATGAAATTGCAGAAAAAGGTTCAATGATAAAAGCATTAACGCCGAGAGCATTGGCTCTCAGCAAGCAGCAAAGACTTTCCTTCTGCTGAGAACTGTGTGGCTTTTCACTGGAATACTGAGTCCCAATTAAAGYTCTGCTCATTTCTTTTAGCTTAGCTGGGAATACCAAAGGCAAAATAATGAATTCTTAATTTTATTCAGAATGTAAGATATCCATATGCCTAGATGGACAATTCAGGGAGACAGAGACAGATCTCAATGTTTTGAGTCCTGAAGATGCATAATTAGACATGAGCAGTTTGCCTCTCTATTAAGCCCTGGAGATGTCTGGACAGTTACTGAACAGTTAGCAATTTCTAGCTCAGCACTTTGTCCTATCTTCCCTCATCCTGTATTGCTTTACACAGTCTGCCAAGTGATCAATAGTTTGCTGGTTGACATGGAGGCCCAGAGGTAGGACCGCCCCTGCTCAGAGGGCTACCTCCATTCTTCCCTAAAACAAACCATCTTCTGAGTATGGAGTTTGGAGAAGTCTTATTTATTTATTTATTTATTTATTTATTTATTTATTTATTTATTTATTTATGTTTAGGATGACTGACTCCCCCCACCCCAGCAATTCTACTGTGATACCTTTGCAATTACAATTGGAATATTGGAACCCCAACTGCCTTTCTGTATTTACCATCTCCAGCTGTCTTACCTATTGCTAGCTAGGGTTTCTACCTTGTTTTTATCTAGCTCATTTTTATATGCATACACTGTGAGGAGAAAAGCCACAATATTTTAAAGGTATGTATAAATGGATATTTTATTCATGCTTCCTTCTTTTAGAGCTTTTAATAATTCTTTGATAGATATCTAGAACAGGGATAGAGACAGTATCTCTAAAACATCTGGACCTGGTTGGCAAAGTAAGTTGGTGGAAGACCTTCTGCACAAAGAATGGCTGGCTGGCTGGGATAGGAGTTTGAGGATAAAATTTGTCCTATACAGTACAGCAGGGCTGTGCATCAACCTATCTGGAGTAGTTGTGGACTAAGAGTCATTCTATGAACTTCTGAGGATGAACCGGGGAGGTGTTTACCTTGAGAATTGGGCTAATATACAGTTATATAGAAAGGATGCTTAGAACAAAAATGAAAACCTGTCTTAGAAATGGTCTAACTGTGAACATTATTCAGTTGGCTTACAGTTTGCAGGGTTATATGGGAGTCTAAAGCACAGAGTTCATTGTCAAATGGTGAGGGCAAAGATTGTTTAAAAAATGGCTTTCAGGAAAATTTTTATGAATGAGCCATTGTAGCATCTGAAATGAGGAACTTGAGGTGAGGTTGTTATGGCTAGCCAGAAATTGTATTCTAAATAAACAGACTCATAAGGTGAGCTGAGTCTGAAGATCTGGAAAATAGTCAAACAAAGAATTGACAGGAAGGAAAATAGGTTGAACAAAGGGTGCTTCTTGAGGAAAGATCCTGGCTGTCCACACACGAACATGGTGGGCACCAAGCAAACAAGATTGATAATGTGGAACCAGAGCTGAACAGAAAAGGCAGCTCTCAAATTGGGACATGGCCTGTCCAAGGACTTTGCCTAAGCTAGGAGAATTCTTCGAGAGAAAAGACTGTCCATCTGGATCTTCTTCAGTGGCAACACCATCTTCACAGGTTAGCAGAATTAAACCTGTGTGTCTTCCCACCAACTCAAGATAACTACTAAGATAAAATATGTTTCTTAGTTTAGCATCTAGGACACATTCAATGACTGCATGTAAATTTCTAGTCCGTGCACAGAGGATTAGTCAACTGGTTTGAAGTGTTTAATCAGCAGTGTGGGGAGCCATAGACTAAGCTTAATTGGATGTGTTAATTTCCCATTCCCTATCACTTTCAGCCAGTAAGTACTTGGAGCCTGGAACTATGTTCACATTATTATGAGATTCAGTGTCCCGGTTGCCAGGAAACTCTAGATTCAACCAGCAACAGAAATACCAATATTCCTTATGCACCTCAACAGTGGCTCTTGTGACTTTTTCTTGGAACACAGGAGGATGTCCTTATTAACCACAAATGAGGTAGATTGGAAGCTTTGAAACAATTAAATTTTGAGGTTCCATTTGAATTCCCACAGTGCATCAAGCCACAGCTGTTAGAAATCATCTGAAACCCTATTGTGCTTTGAGTCTGTGGAGTAATTAATATTTGTTGAATAAACAAACCAAGTGTCTGCAATGTACGAAGAACGAGGATTAACATTTAAATTGCTATTTAATCTCTAGGCTCTTGAGATAATAAAAACTAACATTTGGATAAATCAGGTTCAAATCTCTACAATCAAGTTGAAGTCAAGCTATTCTGTTCTTCACAGTCCACCTGGAATTGATTTCAGCAMTTTTCCTACCACAATCCACCTGTGCTTAAATAGCCTTAATAAAATGGTGCAATCATAGCATGTATCCCTTGCCCATCATCCTGTGTACTTTGCCTCATCCCCAAATTACTTATAATACCCACTGCAATGCAAATTCTGTGGAAATGGTTGTTACACTGTACTTCTTGGAGAATAATGGCAAAAAATATTTTGTATGTGTTCAGAACAAAAGTTTTGTTACTAATTTTTAGTGTTTGAATGTGGATGCAGGATACACAGATATGGAGGGCCAAGTATATTTTCTGTAAAACAAAAATGAAAAGATAGCTTTCTTCCTGATGAGATATGCAATTGATAAAACTAGAGCAGTATGGATATGTTGTTTTGTYTGCAAAGCAGTGTTTGAGGGATTCTCATGAATGGACCATCTTATCTCAGACTCTGATATTTTCTGTTTATTCAGGAGGCTGAAAAAAATCAAACAGCTAAAACCAACAAGGCATGAAACATGGATTGCTGACATGTGGAAGGCAGAAGCAGATGTCAGGGCCAGGATGTAAAGCTGAAAGCCCCGAAAGATTAGAAGAGGCATAGGGCAGAAGGCAGAAATATAAAGGAGGCTGCAGGGATAGCATCCAAATCACAAAGGCCAGAAGCTGCATTTTTCATAGGAGGATGCAGAGATAGTATCCAAAATCACAACGTGCAGAAGCTCCATTCTTCATGCAGCTAAGTTGTATGACTGCTGAACAAATTGTGATGGGCTAATGAGTTAGCATGCAACCTCTTTACACAGCTTGTCATCTGCCTAAATTTCCATCTGTCCTCTCATTTTGCTGTCTCCACTCCTAGGTCCCTTATGAACAATGTGAGTCTGGGAAGACAGATACACCTCATTCAACATCAAGTCAGTTACTGCATCTACATTCTGAGATCTACAGATTCAGCTGTCTGTTGGCTCCAACTGTCACTCACATCTAAGTCTGGGATTTTGGAAGAACCCTGGTTACTCCAGTAGAAGCTAGTGCTCTAGATCAAGTTATATCTCTAGCCTGATGCCCAACACTGTCTAGACATGGAAATCCAGCAGGCTGAGTGACTCAACCATTAACAATTAAGATGGAAAATGGCAGAATATTAAAAAATTAGTGTTTTTGAGAGAAGACCTATTGAAAGGAATAGATACTTCACAGCTCTTATGCCTAATGTGGGTTTGACTACTTGGAACTGGAATATCAAAAAGGAAAAGGGCAATAATATAAGAAACGGGGAAAAGAAAAAACATGGGAAACTAATGTGGCTCATTGAAATATTCCCGTTTAATTACTGYACAGCATTATGGGTTGATAACTTTAAGATAATGTATTGGGGTAGTGGACTGTGAGAGGAAGCCTAGTCCTCAGTTGAGCCAAAAGCTTGAAGCCCCAGAGACTCTGAAGGGACAGTAGGAGCTTTGCCTGCTCCCAGTACCAAGCCCCTGTCACATAGCTGCAACCCCTTTGCCCATAGATTTTTGGCCATCAGTCATGTAAGGGCAATATCTTGCCCTTCCACATGTAGATGACGCATCCCTAACATCTCAGACCAAAACAATAGAAAAAGAGATGTGGCCACAGGTCACAGAGATCTACATGCTAATGAGGCCTGGAGGGTGTTGCCAATAACATTCCCAGACATTCCTCCCTTCAAAAAGTATTTAATATCTGGATCACCCTGAGAAATAGGGTATGGTTTTATACATTTGCTTTCTGCCAGGACAATAAATGCCTCAAAACCACGGACTATCACTTTTCATCGAAATCCACTTAGTTAGGGTTTCACTGCTGTGAACAGACATCATGATCAATGCAAGTTTTATAAAAGACAACATTTATCTGGGGTTGGCTTACAGGCTCAGAGGTTCAGTCCATTGTCATCAAGGCAGAAACATGGCAGCATATAGGCAGGCATGGTACAGGAGGAGCTGAGAGTTCTACATCTTCATCTGAAGGCTGCTAGTGGAAGACTGACTTCCAGGTCTTAAGCCCACACCCACAGTGACATACCTACTCCAACAAGGACACACCTCCTAATAGGGTCACTCCCTGGGCCAATCATATAAAAACCATCACATCCACCATGGGGAGCCATGGAAAAGGCCTTCACCTACAGAGCCACAGTCTAATCTCCTGTAGAAGGCCTCTCTGCACTCTCACCCACAGCCACCACCAAATCTGCCGCCTGTCAAGCCAAGGATCATCTCTACTGGGACAATCCAGTGATCTCCTCTCCCCAGTCCCAGGTTAGACCCAGCCCATGGGTCCCCACTCAATTTTTATCTCTTCTGMAACTCCCAGCAGTGCCCSGATATGCAAGAACCTGAGAATCCCACGGCACTGGCCTTGACGCAGGCCCAGGGACCCCTGAGCCAACTCCAGCTTTCCCACATTCCAAACTTCCCTCACCCACCCCACAGTGGTGCCTTGGGGCTTCCTTACAGCCCAACATTAGCCTGGGCAGTGTGTGGGATAAGTGCAGTCAAACTCCCCGCATTCTGCCTCCCCAAGGAGCTATGCCCTGTGGCAGAGCAGACACAGGATCTACAACCCTACAAATGTACATCTCCTATCACACAGTGTTTGTAAGGAGATGCCCAGAACACCCAAAACGCATCCATGTGAATAAGTTCCCCCCACTGGTCATAATGTATAATCTTGGTTNGGTGTGGTTCAGTGGCTAGGGTGTGGGTGTGGCTCAGTGGCCAGGGTATAGGTGTGGGTCAGTGACTAGGGTGTGTGTGGGTGTGGTTCAGTGGCCAGGGTGAGGGTGTGGCTCAGGGGCCAGGGTATAGGTGTGGGTCAGTGGCTAGGGTATGTGTGGGTGTGGGTCAGTGGCCAGGGTATGTGTGGCTCAGTGGCTAGGATGTGGGTGTGGCTCAGAGGCCAGGGTATGTGTGGCTCAGTGGCTAGGGTGTGGGTGTGGCTCAGTGGCCAGGGTATAGGTGTGGGTCAGTGACTAGGGTGTGTGTGGGTGTGGTTCGGTGGCCAGGGTGTCAGCATTGCCTGACAGCACCTGTCAGAGGTGCAGAATCTACATTCCAGTCTGGCTTCAGGGCCAGAACCAACATTTTGACAAGATTTCCAGACAGTCCATGCTAGAGACTGGTACACGATTCAAGTCGGTGTTTGTACACCCGGAGAGTGGTTGCTGGCTTCCCCGACGATTGTATCTGTTCGTTCCCTCATACACCCGTTCATTCAGCTATTTCATATGAAGAGTTTTGAAACTTATGCATATGCGTGAGCCTGCCTGTGTGTGTGTGCGCGCACCATATGACCGCAGTAGACACCTGAAGTGGGCAGGAGAGGACACGGGCTCTCCTGCGACAGGAGTTACAGGTGGCTGTGAGCTGCCTCACGTGGGTGYTGGGAACCCAACCCAGGTCCTCTGCAGGAGCAGCAAGACTCTTAACCACTGAGCTATCTTTCCAGCCACTTAAATAATGCATTGAAATTTATTTATTTATGGTGTGGGTCCTGRGGCTTGAATTCAGGCCTTTACTCAATTAGCCATCTTGAGRTTGGTCCGCACTCATCCATTTAAAAAATATATTTACAGAGTGTCTGTTGACCGCCAGGCTCTAGGGATATGTCTCTAAGGAGAGAGGTGCAGTTCCCGACTTCACGACTCATGTTGCTGATGTGAGAAGATGGGACACAAAGTAACAACCACGGCAGAGGAAGCTGCTTCTAACAAGGAGCACTCAGGGGTCTGAGAGACAGGGTTTCTGTTTGTGTGTTTGTTTTTGTTTTCTTGTTTTGTTTTGTTTTGTTTTGTTTTTTGAGGTAAAGTGATAGCTACACCAAGATTCATCTGTGAGTGTGTGAGGAAGGTGTTCTGGACAGAAGCCCACAGCTTGACCCAATAAAACTTTATTCATAAAAACAAGTGGTGGGCCCCACGTGGCAGGTGTGGTGGGTGCTGTTGACCTTGGTGCAGAACATACTCTAGAGGCAAGAGTATAATGAAGAGTATGTCTGAAGAGCAAGTGTCCACAGAGTATGTCAGCCGAGCATGCGAGGGCGCTCCTGAGCATGCGGCCTTCCTGCCCTTTCTGGAATGCTTCCTGCAGGGCCACGGACTGGACACTCCTGTGAGAAGCTTCGGGTCTCTGTGCTGTGATGAGAGTCTAGGGGGGATACACACAGAATAGAGAGATGCAGCCAGAGCACCCCAAGGCTCAGAGAGGGGGATGGGCAAGGAGGGCCTGTGGTCACCCAAACAGAAATGGCCCCAGTCAAGAGANTCTCTCTCCATGTCTTTCTCTGTCTCCCTCTCTTTCTTATCATGTACATATTTAATAGTAAAGCCCTCATAAACAATATAAATTAGATTCCATTTTCCTTCTGCTCCTGGAGCTGATCCTGTGCCATAGCACTCCTTATCCAAATACTGCCAGGAGAGAGTTAATTTCTCAGGAGTACTGACTCACCTGTGAATACAAGTAAGACTGTGCCTTGAGGGAGGTTGCCAAAAGACAGAAGCCAGTGCCTAGATGTTTACAGCAGGAAGAAACTTGTAGGAACTCTATTCCTCAATATCTCTTAACATCAATGGACTCAATTCCCCAATAAAAAGACAAATAACGGACTGGATACTTAAACAGGACCCAACATTTTGCTGCATACGAGAAACGCACCTCAGGATAAAAGAAGACACTACCTCAGAGAAAAAGGCTGGAAAACAATTTTCCAAGCAAATGGTCCCAAGAAACAAGCTTGAGTAGCCATTCTAATATCAAACAAAAGCAACTTTCGACCAAAAGTTATCAAAAAAGAATAAGGAAGGATAGTTCATACTCATCAAAAGAAACAACTACCAAGAAGAACTCTCAATTCTGAACATATATGCTCCAAATTCAAGGGCACTCACATTCRTAAAAGAAACTTTACTAAAGCTCAAAGCACACATTGCACCTCATATAATAATAATGGGAGACTTAAACACCCCACTCTCATCAATGGACAGATAGATCATGGAAACAAACTAACCAGAGACATATTGAAACTAACAGAAGTTATGAACCAAATGAATTTAATAGATATCTATAGATCATTTCACCCTAAAACAAAAGAATACACCTTCTTTGAAGCACCTCATGGTACACTCCCTAAAATTGACCATATAATTGGTCACAAAACAGGCCTCAACATATATAAGAAGATTGAAATAATCCCATGCATCCTATCAGATTATCATGGACTAAGGCTGATCTTCAATAGCAACAACAACAAAAAAATAGAAAACCCCGCATACACATGAAAGCTAAACAATGCCCCACTCAATGATAACTTGGTCAAGAAAGAAATAAAGAAATTGAAGACTTTTTAGAATTTAATGAAAATGAAGGCAAAACATATCCAAACTTATGGAACACAATGAAAGCAGTGCTAATAGGAAAACTCAGCTCTGATTGCCTCCTAAAAGAAACTGGAGAGAGCATATACCAGCTGTTAACAGCACACCTGCAAGTTCTAGAACAAAAAGGAGCAAATACACCCAAGAGTAGAGGGCAGGAAACAATCAAACTCAGGGCTGAAATCAACCAAGTAGAAACAAAAAGAACTATACAAAGAATCAACAAAACCAGGAGCTGGCTCTTTGAGAAAATCAACAAGCTAGATAAGCCCTTAGCCAGACTAACCAGAGGGCACAGAGACAGTATCTAAATTAACACAATCAGAAATGAAAGGAGAAGCATAACAACAGAAACTAAGGAAATTCAAAACCCATCAGATCCTACTACAAAAGCCTATACTCAACATAACTAGAAAATCTGGATGAAATGGACAATTTTCTAGACAGATACCAAATACCAAAGTTAAATCAGGATCAGATAAACAATCTAAACAGTCCCATAATACCCAAAGAAATAGAAGCAGTCATTAAAAGTCCCCCATCCAGAAAAAAGCCCAGGACCAGAGGGTTTTAGTACAGAATTCTATCAGACCTTCAATGAAGACTTAATACCAATCCTCTTCAAACTATTCCACAAAATAGAAACAGAAGGAATACTACCTAACTCTTTCTATGAAGCCACAGTTACGCTGAGTATTCTCCCTTGGAGATGGAACTGTTTCTGTCTAATCAGGAACTTGTCACAATTTTCTTTGATGGAGGACTTCATAAGAGATTTTTTTCCTTCTTTTTTCTTTTTTTTTT
>BDUI01007392.1:67957-84311 GCA_002335545.1 Apodemus speciosus
TGTCCATGTATAATAAAAGTACTTACACAAAAATGGTTTTGCTTTTCCTCATACAGCTAAAAACCTGAAGGCAGGTTGCTACTGCCCTTGATCTGTGGGGTTTAGTTTTCCTCTTTTGGTTCCAGAATGGCTGCTGCAGCTGTATATATTGTGTCTGAGCTCAAGAAAGAAAGATGAAGGGAAAGAAAAAGCCAGTTACCTTTCTTTTTTTTCAAATAAAGAAAAACCTTTGTTTGACATCTCAGAGATTTTCAAACCATTTTTTTTTTACACCAAGGCACCAGTAAGGGTAAAGAAATTCAGGTGAGTATTCAGGGGAAATGTCAAGGTGTGAGCTAAAGCTGACTCCAGGGCCAACTGAAGAGCTGTTTCAGGGGCTTGTTCCTTCCAGGGTTCCTTCTCCAGGCTCATGTCCTGCATTCTTCTCAGTCCTAATCATATCCCACAGGTTCATAGAACCAGCATAATTTTCCATTCTCATTGCATATGGTATTGCAAAAGTTCTGTGGAAATGTACGTATGAAAGGATAGGTACATTCATACAAGGCATGGTGAAAAGGGTCCTGGGAGAACCTCAGAACTTGCCCCAAAATTCTTTGTCAAGTGACCTTCAGCACAGTGCTAAGTCCACGGAAGGATTCACCCACACTCTAAGATTCCCAGGCACAGCTGTTCAGAAGGGAAGAAGTCAGAGACAGCTGACAGTGCTGTCTTGAGCATCACTTCCAGAAGCGGACACAGAACAATCACAATATTCAATGCCACATACAGTACATGTCTTTGAGGAGAAGAAAACCATTGACCAGAGGGAACAGAATAAAAAGTGTCCTTGTAAAGGAGATATGTTAGAGGAGGGACTATTTGAACAATGCCCTGTGGCCCTGTGACACTTATTATTGTGGTCCACACCCGTTGTCTAGCTCCTTCATTGTTAGCTCTGAGCTAACGTCTCCTTTAGGGTTCCTCTGGAGCCTGAGCCAGGCTCCCCCAACATGGTCACTCAGAACTTATGACTTTAAATAAAGCAGTTTGTGAAAATTATTCACGCTATTAATCTATGTAAATTTTTATTGAGGTAAAATTTATGCAAAGACTAAGTCACCTTCTCAACAGTTCTGTGAGTTTTGATATGTATACAATCACTGAAATAAAAATATAGGACAATTGTCTCATGCAGGGAGTGTTCCTTGAGCTTTTTTTCAAGGTATCCCCTTCTTTCCTACCCCTAGCCATGACAACCATTTCATTTTCTGTTAGTGAAAGTTTGTTGTGTGCAATTTGCAGACCAGTGCCTCCCTCGATCAACTCAAAGGAAATTTCTTTTTTGTAGTAGATGAGTATCAACATAGAGACCCACAAATGTGCAGACAGTGAGATACCTCGGAGTACTCAGTCCTAAATGGGATGTTTTTATAAAAACTCCTCTTCCTGAGGCTCAGGGATCTATGCAGAAGAGGAGGCAGAAAGGTTGTAAGCATCAGAGATGATGGATGACTTCAAGGAAACAGCGTTTTCCAGACACAAGACTGAGACACATACAAATTCACAGAGACTGAGGCAGCACACAGAAGATCTGCACAGGTTTAAGTCAAATAGAGTGCTAGCACTGAGAAAGGGAAGCAGACTTGGGCTCCACCTGTAATCAAGATCACAAAGCTTGTAATTGATACCTGCTGGCAAAGGGTAAATCAGTTTTGTCCAATGGAATACCACTCAGTATATCAATCACACTCCAGGGCAGGCCGGCACCCCTGGAATCCTCTCCTCCGACCSCCATGCCTGTGGCTTCTTACTTTCTAATCTCACACTCCCAGTGAGTGGCTGAGCATGCAGCTCTCATATCCACATGAATTCTCCCCGGATCTCAGTGTTATCCTGATTAAATGCTCCGAAGTACAGTCTTAACTGTTGACATGTTTTTCTAATAAAACATCAAAGAGTTCTCGTTTGAGAGAAAAATACCAGATTATTAGCACGAGGGACCACAGCTTTCCCTTCTCTCTCTCCTCTACCTAGACCCAGTTCCTAGGCAGAGCACTGGCTTTCTCTGGAGTTCTTGTGGACCACGGGCTTATAACCCCRSTGAGCACCTTGTTTTGCTTTATCYAATGGACTGCATCTTCTTTCAAACTGACACCAGAATTGACTATCACCTGTGTCTGTCTCCCCAGATAGACAAAGCTGGCTGAGGGTCAGGTGTCTGATTCAACTTTGCACCTCCAGTTCCTAGCATAATTCCCAGTTAAGTGTATCTAGAATTCTTAGTAGAGCAAAAGGTACTCACCAATATGGGAAGGAAATAACACAGCCCRAAAGATTGGCTTCTGCAATACAATCCTTTGACTTAATTGTAAATATGATATTTATTTAAAGTTTTATATTAAGTTGAATAAGTATGAGGCATATTTTATCTTTTCGTGTGTGCTAGRAAAGAGCCGAGAATCACTTTTAATAACATTTCCTGAGTTTCTGCATTAGTTTTTCTGCCTCTTAGTGCACTGATAACTCCTCTTTGGCTCTCTAGGGCTTGCATAGAGCGTAGTTAAGAGAAAGCATCAAGTTTTACAGACAATGAGTGCTTTCGTAGCACTGGAATAGTGATGCTGGTGGACACTGAGTGACCCTTCCCAGAAGAAAAGGGGGTCAAAGGAGTCCAGAGTTCTATCAGAAGATAAAGGTGAGGGCAGATACCTCGTACATACAGTGCAAAAAAAAATGAGAAGGGGAGCCCAGAGGGTGGCAGGGGAGATGGGAAAGGACAAGAAGACCTGGCTCATATTCTGCATGAGTGAGTAAAGCTTTGGAGCCTGCATGGAGGTGTACAGGAAGACTATTTCCCATGCTCCTCATGAAGGGATTCCTGACCCACTCGGATCACTGTAAAATCCTGAGACATTTCAGCCTTTAACCAGCAGGAGAGAATAACTATCTTCCCAGGAAGCTATGTAAAAACGTAGCTATAGGTTGACTTGCATGCCACTGTGATGTGAGAAAAAAGAACCTGAGGTGTATTAGACCACTGAGATTCTAGGCTTGATGTCCCRTTTCTTCAGCACATACTTCTTCCAGATGTCAGCTGGGAATCCTATTTCCCTTTTGATTTTATGGTATTTCATTTGTTTGGAAGTCCCTCTGCCTTCAACTTCTCTCAGTCGTCGTTTCCGTATCTGGTTAGAAAAAGCGAATGCTATTTTAACATCCCTAAGAGCCAAGAGGAGGTTCGAATGCTGTAAAAGGCCATCATTTTACAAACTGTAAAATGCCAAGAAGACTGAGAGATACATCCTATTTCAGGTAGGCATCTGTATTGCTTAAGTGGGAAACAAGAACCGGAATTATTCCTTATACTTTTATTATGACCTCGGATAATTTTGCTATATGGTAGCCTAGAAAAATCTCATTTCTTCCTACAGTAAAGACCCATGCACTTTCTGAGCAAGCTAGAGCTTCTCATCTCAGTCAAGAACCCTCAATGGAGTGACCATTACGCTAATAACACARTGAACCAGTAAGAAATSGCATCTTTCCTACATGTYTGTATCTTATTTCAAAATTTTGATAGTTTAATTAAAATTAAAACAAAAAAAAAACGAGTGATGTTTGCTATCACATATCAGTGACTATCATCTCTGGACACACACATGCTGACAAGTACTGTGGTCTCCAAGGTCCCCAGGGTCTCSAAGGTTCTTCGCCTTGGATAATAGGGACACCTCATAGGTCTATAGGTAGTATCAGGAGATAGAATAAGGATGATATTCTGAATTTAGAGTTGCTAAAATTAAAGTTTTAAGCCACTTGATACTTCATCAAAATTTTAAGCATTTTATCCCTTAAGTTTCTTGACAGTATCATCTGCTAAAGCTTCAGTCAGATGGGGAAATCAAGGCTGGAGGAGGGATAAACAAAGCARCATACAGCCACTGAGAACACATGAATTGAATCTCTGAGAAGTCAACTACAGGGCCTGTGCTCTCATTCTTTGCTCTAGCAAATGAATGAAGGAGAAAACTTGGGAACCTCCCTGAACCTGGTGATGAGTCAGTTACCTCTCCTTGCATTAAGATGACTGAAACACAAAGCAATTAAATTTCACTAAAGAAAAACAACATGRCCTTCTCATTCATTTGAGCCTGTAGTTTGAAAACTACCACCCACTGTATAAACAGGAAGTTATTTCCAGTATGTTGGGATGCTGCTTTGAAGCATCAATTGACGTACTTCTTCCGAATNTTTCTTCAGCACATACTTCTTCCAGATGTCAGCTGGGAATCCTATTTCCCTTTTGATTTTATGGTATTTCATTTGTTTGGAAGTCCCTCTGCCTTCAACTTCTCTCAGTCGTCGTTTCCGTATCTGGTTAGAAAAAGCGAATGCTATTTTAACATCCCTAAGAGCCAAGAGGAGGTTCGAATGCTGTAAAAGGCCATCATTTTACAAACTGTAAAATGCCAAGAAGACTGAGAGATACATCCTATTTCAGGTAGGCATCTGTATTGCTTAAGTGGGAAACAAGAACCGGAATTATTCCTTATACTTTTATTATGACCTCGGATAATTTTGCTATATGGTAGCCTAGAAAAATCTCATTTCTTCCTACAGTAGAGACCCATGCACTTTCTGAGCAAGCTAGAGCTTCTCATCTCAGTCAAGAACCCTCAATGGAGTGACCATTACGCTAATAACACAATGAACCAGTAAGAAATCGCATCTTTCCTACATGTCTGTATCTTATTTCAAAATTTTGATAGTTTAATTAAAATTAAAACAAAAAGAAAACGAGTGATGTTTGCTATCACATATCAGTGACTATCATCTCTGGACACACACATGCTGACAAGTACTGTGGTCTCCAAGGTCTCCAGGGTCTCCAAGGTTCTTCGCCTTGGATAATAGGGACACCTCATAGGTCTATAGGTAGTATCAGGAGATAGAATAAGGATGATATTCTGAATTTAGAGTTGCTAAAATTAAACAGTTTTAAGCCACTTGATGCTTCATCAAAAATTTTAAGCATTTTATCCCTTAAGTTTCTTGACAGAGTATCATCTGCTAAAGCTTCAGTCAGATGGGGAAATCAAGGCTGGAGGAGGGATAAACGAAGCAGCATACAGCCACTGAGAACACATGAATTGAATCTCTGAGAAGTCAGCTACAGGGCCTGTGCTCTCAGATTCTTTGCTCTAGCAAATGAATGAAGGAGAAAACTTGGGAACCTCCCTGAACCTGGTGATGAGTCAGTTACCTCTGCTTGCATTAAGATGACTGAAACACAAAGCAATTAAATTTCACTAAAGAAAAACAACATGRCCTTCTCATTCATTTGAGCCTGTAGTTTGAAAACTACCACCCACTGTATAAACAGGAAGTTATTTCCAGTATGTTGGGATGCTGCTTTGAAGCATCAATTGACGTACTTCTTCCGAATACAGCCCGTGCACTTCTTTCCCTTGGTATATAACCTTGATTGTACCATGTACCAATACAGAATATATTAGAAACAACCCAGCACTGAGCATCTGAATATGTCATGAGGAGTACTATAAACAGCTTGAAGAGAAGTGATTTTTTTCCACTGTAAAAGAATGTGCCTTCAAAGTCCCAGCCTAACTGGAAAGTTATTTGCAATTGATACTTCCTAAAATRGGAAAATCTATTTACATCAGTGAAATGGCACTGGTGTAGTGGTTTGAATGATAATGCACCCCTATAGGTTCATAGATTTGACCACTTGGTCATCAGGGAGTGGCCCTTTTGAAAAGAKTAAGAGGTGTAGCTTTCTTGGAGGAATTGTGTTACTGAGGACCATGCCACCAGACAGAAGAAGTAATAAGGTTGTAACAAAAATTCAGAATCCCATTAAACTCAATATTGAGAAAAGCAGGAGTTCAAACTTGTTCCCAACCAGTTYCCTGGGGTGCATGATCACTACACCCCACTAGAGGGATCATGGCAATCAGTTATGTAAGGACAACACCTGAAGTCCACCTCCGTGCAAATAGAGGGTCCCTAACTTCTCAGACTGAGCCAATGGGAAGATCTACCTCTAGATCCCACCCCAACCCGAAAATGTTTACAAGGTCCCGGTCCCCAAGGAATAACATGTTATTCACCAAAGATTGTCTGAGGGGGCCTGTCTTATTGAGCAGTAACACTCCAGGAATGAGTTTTCCCTCCCAAAACATTCATCTCCGGACCTCAACCTGGCCCTACAAGCTGGGTGCCTGCTTGAGCGCAGCCATTTCCTGCTTGGTGGCTCTGGCTCTGGCTCTGGCTCTGGCTCTGGCTCTGGCTCTGGCTCTGGCTCTGGCTCTGACTTCTAGCTGCCTGTTGTGTTTCACTGCATGCCACCAACTCTGCGCAGTGTCAGCCAGAGAAKAGGCCCAGCAGCCCACTTCACTCTGATTTCCCCTTGGAGAGCTGTATCACTTTGGTCATTCATGCCATGTCTGATTCCCACAAAACCTCTCATTCCTGGTGGCCTGGCTAAGGATTCCAAGCCATCTGCTCTCTGGTATGCAGACCAGCAGGGGTGAGGTATGAGGTTTCAAAAGCCAAAGTTACTTGCACTCTCTGCTGCCTGTGGATCTGGATATAAAAGTCTCAGCTGCTTCTCTACAGCCTTGTCTGACTGTATGYCACCATGTTCCCTGTTATGCTTCCCATCATGATGATAATGGACTAAATATCTGAACCTGTAACMAAGTCCCAATTAAATTCTTACATTTATGAAAGTTGCCATGATTATGGTTTCTCTTCACAGCACTAGAACACCGACCAAGACAATTGGGAACATCCACTACACACCAGGGCAGGCCCAAGAGTATCTGGCCAACACAAAACTGACTCCATAATTTTTTTACAGGAGTGTTTTTTGTTTCATTTTACTTAGTTCTTTTTTGTTTTGTTTTATTGTTTTTGTTTATTTACTTTGATTTTCACTTTTATATATGAGAGAGAGATAGAGAGAGGGGGAGGGAGAAAAGGAGGGCAATAGGCAGGGCAGTTGGGTGTATAAGGGGGTAGGGAGAGTCTAGAATGGTTGTTGGGGATAAAAGGCATTATCAAAATATATTGTAAGAAAAATTATATAAAATAATACAGAATAATTTTCAATAAAGAGGTTTAAAGGCCCTGTGCATGGACACACACACACACACACACACACACACACAATGTGTCTTTGATCATTTACATCATAGAGCCCCAGCCATAAATATGGAAGAACACCACAAGAAGCAATTTTCACATCACAGCAAGGAGGCTGAAGAGGCAGGAGTGTTGGATGGTATGTGGCATGAGATATAAGGAAACGTGGGGCGAGAGTGATTGCTTTGCCTTTCCTTGATGGAGAGAAAACTGGATGGGAAGGTGCTTGGCATGTGAGGAGATCGCATGATAAAAGGAGRAACCAAGTTCCGGAGTCCCCAGAAGTCATGACAATATACATTTAACATTTAACATGGGTGTGTTGGGTGAAAAGGGAGCAGAGACAGACCACTATTTCCCGTAGCCCAGAGATGGCTAGAGATGATGTCAAGTTTCCATTTTCTATAAGGTTATGGAGATTTAGCCAGCAAAAAGGAAAAGRAGAGACTCAAGGACCACAATCCCTTCTCCAGAGTCAGAGCCAGACAGTGGTCYGGACAAGGCTGAGTGCTCTGGAGGGTTAATGGAACACTTCCTTTCAGTTACTGCCCTTTGCCCTGATGCTAACCTGGTGGGATGAGGCCCCAACCACTGCCATGTTTTCCATACATGTAGGGAGGCTGTCCATGAAGTTAGATAGTTTCCTACAGCCAGTGTCTGAGAAAATTCTCACTGGACTGAAAATCTTTCCAATGACTAAGTTCACTCTGAATTAATCAAGATTATGCCTCTTGATATTCAACTTATTAATAATGCAGAAAMTTTAACAGAAGGCAGTCTTCTTCCTGTACTAGTAAATAGCTGGTCAAATTGTATGCCATCCTTATGAAGCTATCATCAATGCCTGTGTCTTACAGGAAGTGACATTGGACTGCYTGCATGCATGACTAAGTGAAGGGTTGGCCCACTGGTGTATTAGGTCTTTGTAGAAGAAGCAATTAGGAAGGGACAGAACCTTAATAGACATTTGCCTGAGTAGTGCTAAGTAAGACTTCCCCTTAGGGACAGCCATAGTATTAGACTGGAGAACTCAAGTGGACATACTGAGAAAAACCAATTAGAAGAGAATTTAAATGTACATGATGGGCTTTARGGCAGGCTATGAGGACACCAGGGCTTATAGGGAATACAATAGGTAAAGTGGAGCTTTCAGAGGAGCAGACAAGTCGGCAGGAGGTAYTGAACTGAGAGCTACAGAGGTGGAAATGCTGGCCCAGGGCAGGCAGTTAGGGTCTTAGAAGGGAGCTGTCTAACTCAGCAGAGCTTGCAGTATGACAGAAGCTTAAGAGCAGTTTAGATTACATTGTGTAGATAATTGGGGCAGGTTCTGTTACAGTTTTCTTTTGTTAGAATGGGCTGGGGGGGGGACAGGAAGGGGGAGGTCATATCTAAAAATCTGCCAGCAAGACAACAGGGCAGAGAAGGTGGGCACACACAGTGAGCTGTGTCCCATCAGCACCGGAGGGAGCGAGCATTTACATGCAAACAATAGTTAGACTAATTGCATATCATTTCCAAGTATGCACTGAAAGAGGCTTGATGGGGGATCATGATTAGGTAATGTTTAACAGTCTTACTTCACATTCCTCTCCCCCTTGCCTATGAGTAATAACACTGAGTTTGATTTGCCTTATTTTATAACTTAGCTAATTTAATGATTCAGACAGGTCTCCCTCCCACTTTCTTTAAATTAGATGTCTCATCACTCACTAAGTTCCAGAAACAATGCTAACAACCTTGAAGATGAAAGGATTTTGTGTGAAGGTTTTTGCCTTTGTCTTGTTTTTGGACAGAACTATGCACACTCTAGTGAGTAAGGTTCTTGAAAACTGGTAGGTTCTCAGAGCTCAGATAATCTCTCAACACTCTGGCTTCTCAACCACAGGAGGTGAAGTGSATGTGACATGTGAGGGAGAGGGAACTGCAAGCTGAAACACGCTAAGACTGAAGAGCTCACCAAGGTCTTGGTTGAAAAGCCCCAGACTACAACTGTTTGTGTACACATGCAGCTATTGGGGAGGTAAGTGGGAGGCAGGCTCACACCTGACTGTCCTTCTGAGTTTTGGGGGAATCTGACATGCTTAGGAGAATGCAGGAGGGTGAGACAGTGAGAGTCGAAGTTAAAATGGAGGAGGGGGGTTAAAAATGGATGAAATTGAAAGGTTCTATCTAAGCTTGAGGAAAAACCAAAAGGCAGAAACCCAGACCCAGGGATGTTGTGTCTTCTGCTAACATAGCTTTGTATCTGAGAAGAACAGGAATGATAAAAACAGTTTCAGAGGTGTGGCCTAAGAAGGTTGAAACAACCTAAGTCTATGATTGGGTGGGGCGAATTTTCCAGGACTTACCCTGACACTGAAACAGACCCACTTTTGACAGACTCTCAGCCATGGGAACTCAAGACCGGAGTAGGTATTGGTTGAATGTGTCCTTTCCCTTTGGTGAGTGCAGTTGGCAGAGACCACAGAGGATGAAGACTGACTGGCAGAATGAATGGTCTCTCACCAGGTTCCTCCCCTTCTTCCAAGGAGAAAGGCAATGTTGTGCTGCCCATTTCAATAAAAATTGAGGACAGGAGAAGAATGTTATACTTTGTTCATGCCCCACCTGTTTATCAATTGTCTCTAGCAAAGTGCTGGGACCAGGGGAGCATGTGAAAGCAATGTAAGGAGCTCAGAGTCTGTAGCACATTCCCCCAACAAATGCTACAGCATGAGTGTGAGACAGCTTTGTGAAGTAATAAGAAGACATGTAGTCCAAGAACCCGCGTAGCGCAAGGGTGTGTGTGAGAGGTACTTGGGGGAAGAATAGGCAGAATTTAGATAACCCCAGAGGAAGATGGAAGCCAAGTGCTTATGCTATGAGTGTGGAAATGACAAGAGCTGCCCTTGGAGTCACATAGCTTGGCTCTTGGCACGAAGTTGAACAGCAACTGCTGTTGTTAGAATTTCCACCATGTTGACTCCTATCAAGGATTATTTATTTTCTTTCACTCTTCTCCAATTTATGTTTCTTTCAGTGCCTTTTTGCAAAGGCAATATGAATTAAAGGGACACAYTYAGGGAGTAGTACAGAGGGCACATTTTTGGCATTTCATGTTAAAATTATGTGGCATACAAGGAAGCACAGCGAAGAAGGGATTGAATCACGGGCAGGTTTCTGTATAGACACTGTAACAGAACTGCTTGTGCTCACGGGCAGCCACAGAATAAAGTTCTACTTTAGGTTCTACTAAAGGTTGAGGCTAGGTTGCCAAGRCTCCCCTCCCCCAGCCTCATTATTGTGTACCTGAAAATTTCTGCTTTAGTCAATACATTTAGTAAATGAATTTTTCACAGATGAAGCAGAATACTGGACCACTCCAAGTCCAATGGGCATAATTCCTTTCTGCTTCTCTTTGTGCACTGGCCACTAGCCCAACTACAGGAATGAAACAGAGGGTGCAATTATCCAGTGTCTAGTAACAATGACACCTTTGGGACAGAGTGTGCTAATGGTAGTGCAGGGATTTGTTTGTGTGTTCAAAATATTTTCTCAGGTGGAATTTAAGATGGCCAATGAGCCTTCAGTAGACAGCGCGTATTGCCTGAGCCTCAGAACCATAGCCTTATTTTGATTATTGCATCCTGGGGGGAGGGTGGGCGAAGTCTCTTCAGTATGCTTGCTTTCATGTTTCATAAACATCAAAGACATCTTGRCAGTGGCACTGCAAAGCCCAGGCTCCTGGGCACAGGAACCCTGATGAGATCCACTCTGGAGCACAGGCTGGTTTCAGAAAAGGCAGTGTTTAAACACTAGTCAGTGGTAATGAAGAGGTACGCTGAGCAAGTATGTGTGTGTGTGTGTGTGTGTGTGTGTGTGTGTGTGTGTGTGTCTGCGCGCGCACGTGAGTGCACATGTGTTGGCATGTGTGTTTGTAGGTTAGGTGAGTCTAAAAGACTGGGTCCCCTGAAGCCAGAAGTAATTCACTATGAGACTCAGCACTAAAGGAAAAAGCAGTCTGACTCCCTGGAAAGTTCTGAGCTGAAAGTTCCCTTTTAAGAGTTGGGAGCAGGGATCAAACCAGAGAGTAGAGGGCGGGTATCATGCTAATCATAAATTTAACTGTAAAGCCAAATAATTTTGAGAACACCAGAAAATTATCAACAATAGCAGCAAAACCCAGCAGTGGCTAGGGTTTATCTGGAAGAATTCTCCTTTGGACACGAAGGACAGGCTGAAGACTGTGACTTAGAAGGATGACGTACGTGAGGCACATTAGGTAGGCCGGGTGTGAAACAGCCCCCACCACCCAGCATTTTCATCTACGAAGCAACAAACTCATATTTTCTAGACACCTGATTTGTTATTGTCCAATAGATTTTTCTAGAAAACATGGGACAATAACAGCTTAATGAGAGAGTTATGGCCCTTTGATATTGCAGAGATGAAACTCACCAAATTCAGATTCATTTCATTTATTCTAGGCAGCAACCTGGGCAAACACTACCACCAACAACTTGACAAAGAATGTATTTCTGACTAATGTTCATTGAGAAGGCACAGAAAAGACAGAGGGGTCCTCCCTGCCTTCTACTCCCTCTTGGTCTCAGCCACTAGGGATGCGGCTTTCCAATCCTCCGATGTTTCAAAAACAAAAACCAAAAGATACAAAACACCACAACAATTCAATGATCATGCACCGAGGAAAAATGTCTAATGGAAAACTTGCTGTTTTTGCTAGAAACAGACTCTTCATGCAGTATTCGAGGGTTAACGACAGTGCTCTCTGCTAGTGGAAATATTGCACTGGTAAGTGTTATTGACAAGTTGCAAGTTTACACAGAAACAGCAAAAACATCTCACATCTGCATTCTTAAGAAACCGCAGTACCAAGCTTTGAAAACTCTTAAGCCTCATTATTTAAACTTATCAGATTGGGGGATTCCTCCTGTCCTTAGTTAAAAAGGAAAAGAAAGAAAGAAAGAAAAAAAGAAAGGAAGGAAGGGAAAGGAAAAAAGAAAAAAAAGGATGAAAAGGAAATAAAATGAAAACCATCCCTAGCAGCAGCTAAGACTCTCCCAGCTCTCTCCAGTGCCACCTGTTCCAGCCTTTAAAGCCAGGGCGCTTACCTTAAAGGAAGAGTAGAAGGAGCCCCACTCCTCAGCCACCAGTGCTTCAGTAAAAGTCACGATTTCAGTGCAAGCTACTGGGGAAGAATCTAGCATCGGCACCGTCTGGTTGGCATGAAAGCTGCCCTCTGTGAGGTCGGCTGGCATGGCTCAGGCAGGGTCAAGTCTCACTGTCTGCACCTGCAGCCGGGTGAGAGTTCAGTTAGCCTGGAGAGCAGCAGCTGATCGACTGCTCAGTGCCTCTTCTGCCTCTCAAGGCTTCTGGCTATTGCTCACCARAACGGAGGCACAGAGCCCTCCCTGAGCCCACCTCATTGAAGAGTTCTGCCTGACGACAAGGAAGATCCACGTGCTGCTCTCTCCTCTGTAGTTATGATCCTGCAGCCAGCCCAGCCCTCACCATCCCACAGTCCTGCCCACTGTGGTCTCATCCTAAGGGCACAGCCCAGGGCCGTGCTCACGTTTCCTGGATGAGCTCTCCTGTCTAGTGTGCTTTCCTAACTTGTGTGATAGACTTTATCTCTGCTCCAGTTTTCACTAAGTAGCAATTGGGATATTTAGCTGGTCCATTAATTCAGGTCATGTTTGTGCTTCTGAAATCAGTCAGAGGTATGCGTTTGTTTCAGCTGGTATGCTTTCTGACATAGAATTCTCATGCAGTTATTCAGCTAGCAATGTAACACTTTGATTTACTAAATGTAAGCAAATAGTACCCATGCTTCTCCTGAGGACTCACTCGGAAGCAGGGGTTCCTGTTTGTGTCAAAATATGACTAGGGGTTTCCTATGAGAACTCATCTCCCCCTAGGCTCATTCCCAGAATGCTCATGATTTACTATGGAATAGACTGATGTGCATTCAGTCTTAAATACTCTCTAGGACCTGAGGTTGAAATAACCTAAGCCATAAGCCTGATTCTTAACAGTCACAGCCAATCTGTGAGCCATGTAGGCCAGCCTTTGCTTTACTGCCTCTGGTAACTGTTACGGGTTCTCTAGCACAAAAGAATGTGACTTGGGAAATATCCTGGGGAAGTCTTGGTATGACTTATCCAGCAGCACGAAGTAGTCTGTGGACTGGCCATGGGAAGACATTAAGTCCACAAGTGAAGGGCTTTGACATGGCAGAGCTGAGTAAGTGTGAATTCCTAGAGAAAAGATGAAAGGGTCAAAATTAAACAAAGACTCAAAGACAAAGCAAACACTTTCCTCTGCTCTAGGTTCTTCTGGCAAAGGAACATGGGAAGATGCTGAACCACATTAGCAGAGCAAAGCAACTTAAGCAGAACTTAAGTCCATGAGTACAGGCAGGAGAGGACAATCCCGACATGTTGACAAGATTAAAGGGAACTTAAAAAAAAAAGATGGGTGTATGTTTTCATTCTGATGCAACTTAGTTGGCATGGTAACTTCAGAGAGCAGAGTCTCATGAAGTTGTAATCACTCTTGGGTGATGGTCCCTTTTATATTGGGTTATTTTAAATGTGTTAACTTTGGGGCTCTCCATTATGCTGCATATTTAAACCATGCATTTTCCTATAAGAATTTTACTCTTTAGCCTATTTMTTTTTTATTGAAAATAGATTTTTTCCATACTACTGTATTTTGATCATGGTTTCCCCTCCTCCAGCTCTTCCCAGATTCTCCCTTTCTCCTTACCTCCTCACTCACAAATCCATACACATTTTATTCTCCCCTCCTCTCGTTAGAAAACAGGCATCTGAGGAAAAATGACAGTAAACAACCCAGACGGGACAAAAACAAACAAACAAACAAGGAGAAAAAAGAGCCAAAGATAAAGCAAAAGAAAGGTATACAGACATAAAGACATATACATTTGCACATTCAGAAATCTCACGAAAATACAAAAGTAGAAACCATAACTTAAACAAAAGACCTTTAAGGTTAATGCACAGACAAAGCATTATGAAGTATGAGTCTTAAAAATCCTCCCCAAATACCACTGAGTTCACATAGTGTGAGGTGTCTACTGATGGGCATGGGGCCTAGTGTGAGATTCTTTAGAGAAAATTAATTTTCCTATGTGGGCCATTGTCCACTGGAGATTGCTTCCAGATTAGAGATGAAGGCTGTGTCAGCTTTCTYTCTCAGCACTGGGACCCCAYCTAGCTTAGACCTCTGTAGATCCTATTCATGCTGCCAGTGTCCRTGAGTTCATATGCACATCAGTCCTGTTGTATACAGACCACTGTCCTTGATGTCCTCCATCCCTACTGTCTCTTACAATCTCCACACTTCCCTGAGCTTTGAGGGGAGGGATGTGATGGAGACATTCCACTTCGGTCTAAGTGTTCCAAGGTGTCCCACTCTCTGCACACTGCTCAGCTGTGGGTCTCTGGTTTGTTCCCATCTACTGCAGAAGGCAGTTTCTCTGATGATGGCTGAGAAATGCCATCTAAGGGCATAGCAGAATGCCACAAGCAGTCATTCAGCCACTATGTTCTTTTAGCAGAGCAGTAGTATTTGTTTGCCCCCGAAGTTCATAGCCTATTCTATTCTAGGGTCCTTGGCCATCCAGGCAGTATCTGGGATGGGTCACATCTATAGAGTGAGCTTGAAATCCAATCAGGTACTGGCTGATTACTATCACAACAACTTTTATGGCACAACTGTACCAATGTATCTTGCAGGCAGGTCACAATCATAAAAGGAAAATTTTGTAGGTGGGATGGTATTTACCTTTGTCCTCTGGTAGCAAGAAAAGAATTTGTAGAAAGGGGAACAAAATACCRACAGAAGGAGATACAGAGACAAAGGGTGGAGCAGRGTCTGAGGGAAAGACCATCCAGAGACTACCYTACCCAGGAATCCATCCCATATACAGTTACAAAACCTAGACACTATTATCCATGACCACAAGTGCTTGCTGGCTGGAGCCAGATATAGCWGTCACCTGGGAGTCTYRGCTAAAGCATGACAAATACAGAGGGGGACAGTCTCAGTCAGCCATTGAACTGAGCACAGGGTCCCCAATGGAGGAGCTTGAGAAAGGACCCAAGGAGCTGAAGGGGTTTGCAGCACCACAGGAGGAACAATATGAGTCACCCAGTACTTCCAGAGCTCCCAGGGACAAAACCATCAACCAAATAATACACATGGAATTACCCATGGCTCCAGATACATAGGCAGCAGAGGATGGTCTTGTTAGACATCAAAAGGAGGAGAGGCCACTGGTCCTGGAAAGACTTGATGTTGTAGTGTAGAGGAATAATAGCAGGACATGGAAGCAGGGCAGGGTTGATTGGGAAAGGGGAGATGGCTTATGGGATTTTGGGGAGATGGGAAACTAGGAAAAAGGACAACATTTGAAATGTAAATAAAGAATATATGTAATAAAAAAAAAGAAAAGAAAAAAGAATTTGCCAATACCCTGAACAGTATTCAGGAGGAATCTTTACGTAGGCACCAGCTTGACTTCTCCATGTTCAACCAATTGTGTAGATGTTCTTAAAGTATTCCTTTTTAAAAAACATTCATGAGTGAAAGGATACAAGCAGCTGCTAGGGATGGGAGGGTAGGGGAACATCTAGAAAGTCCCAGAGACCTGGGATGTAGGAGGTTCCTAGGGCTCAATGTAGGTGACCTTAGCCAAAATGCCCAACAGTGGTGATATGGAAACCGAAGAGACTACCACCAGTAGTTAGACAGGGTCCCCCTTGGAGGGATGGGGATACCAAACCACCTTCAAAATTTTTAACCCCAAATTGTTCCCATCTGAAAAAAATGCAGGGACAAAAATGGAACACAGGCCAAACAGTGRCCAGCCTAACTAGGGATCTAGCTCCTGGTCAGGCACCAAACCTGGATTCTATCACTGATGCTATCTATGCTGTGCTTGCAGAGAGGAGCCTAGCATGGCTGTCCTCTGAGAAGCTCTACTAGCAGCTGACTGAGACAGATGCAGATACTCACAGCCAAGCATTGCACTGAGGTTGGGGACCCCTATGAAAGAGTTAGGGGAAGGATTGAAGGAACCAAGGGGGTTGAGAATCCCACAGGAAGACCAGTGTCTACTAATCTGGATCCATGGGAACTCCCAGTGACTGATCCACCAACCAAAGAGCATATATGGGCT
>BDUI01007393.1:64839-74930 GCA_002335545.1 Apodemus speciosus
TTTTTTTAACGTAATACTCTAACTTAAAAAAGTTTGAAACTAATGTTTGTCTTTTTAAAGCAGTAGGCTGCATCTCATGTATGTGTGCCGATCCCCTTTTTATCTTTAGATATTAGGATCAAGGAAGAAGAACCTGATCCTGAAGAGTGGCAGCTCAGTGGTGATTCTACACTGAATACCAATGACCTTACACACTTACGAGTACAAGTGGTAGATGAAGAAGGGGACCAACAGCATCAAGAAGGAAAAAGACTTCGGAGGGTAGCGTGCACCTGTCCCAACTGTAAAGAAGGTGGTGGGAGGTATGCATACATCAACCATGCGCTGGTGTCTTAAGGAGTGCTATTATCACCCTAATTTTTAAAATATTGCATGCCATGTCACTTAATTATAAATTATTCATTACATGATCATTTTGGGTGTGTGACTATGAGTGGCTGAAGTTAGACAAAAATGACAAATTTTATATTATAAATGCCCTTTAAATTAAATTTGTTTAGTATTTAAAAGAATATAACAGATGCAATTTTATAGGCCCCATTTTATTAGCCTGTTTGCTGACCAGCAATAAGTTTGGCCTAAATACAGAGAAAAAAATTACAGCTTGAAAATGCCATATAAATATCAGAAATTCACAAATAGTTGATAAGTGTAAATGCTTCTATTTTCAACAGAAATGAGGATGAAAGGCATCAATGATGGGGATTTGTTTTGAAAGTAGCCCAGTAGTAGTATTTTACCTTTGTTTTTAAAAGACACACACACACACACACACACACACACACAAAAGCACTGTGATAGCTATGAGCTCAGAATGGTTGGTGATTCCTTTAAATGTAGCTACCATAAGCTTATTAAGAGATGGACTTACAGAAAATACAAAAGCCAGCCTAATAAGAAACAATGCAAATGATAGGTACAGTTTTACTGAAAATGGGATAAAAAAGATTTATTAGTCAAATGTTAGCAAAAAGAAAATGAATAGCAATGTTGGTATCAAGCAAGATGTGATTAAATTGGAAAGTATTAACAGGCAAGATTTTATGTCATAATGACAACAATGGCATTTCTGTTTAGTTTCAATAGTCTTAGTATCTGTTTGTCCAGTTGTGAATATATGAAGCAAAGACAGAATCACAAAGTTGGGTTTACCAAATCTCCAGTCATTATTGTGAAAGGCTACAATACCTTTCTCCTATGTACTATTTTAAATATGAAAAATGTGCTGAAYAGTAGTACTGTATACGAATGCTTATGGTTATAAGATTATCTTTCAGCTCTCTGGTTGATCCTATTGATTGATTTGTACTTTGATCAGTTTGTTTACAACAATAACTAGGACAGAGATATCTCTCAGTGAGGCCTGAAAACCACTAAAAGGGGAGGGGACTGATAGCTGCTAACATTTGAAAACTTACTATGTTCTGACAAGTAGCACATATGCATCACACATACAGGTGAGTTACTTAGACGCACATGTGCAGTCAGTAAGATATAGAATTGCCACTAGTTTGAGGCTAGTCTGAGCTATAGTTTAAGACCATGTCTCAAGAGTGGGAAGGGAATAAAAAAGTCTAAAACATTATACAACTAGATTTTGTACCCATTTATACCCTCCCAAATCTTAGCCTTACATTTTGTTGCTAACTCAGAGGATCTGCTTCTGAACTTGACCTTCAGATATTTATACTGGTGCTGACTTCTGGAGAAGTAGTAACTTCTAAAATTTACTCTCTTTTAGAGGTGCTTTCAAGATACATTATCCATCAAGTCTAATTGGGGATTAATGCTTGGCCTCGATTCACTTTTTAAAGTTAAACATTTTTAATTTTAATTAATTTGCTAAACTAACATATCCCCCAAATTCAGAGAACAACACACACACACACACACACACACACACACACACACACACACACACACACACACAAAGCCCCACAAATGATACACTGCCTCAAGGTTTAACCACCATAATACTTTTGTGCAATGTTACATATATTTTAAAGTAGAATCATCTTACTCTCATTGTTTATGTCTCTTGTAAATTTATGTGGCTTTATTTCTAAGTCTGATCTGTGTCATTATTTATTMTATGTATAATAYATTGTATGTGGATAAATAATAATTTAACTTTCTCTGTTGGGGTTTGTCACAATCCTCACACATATGTCCTCACACATCTGCCTGATTGTCTCATTAGTGTATGTTGACAGAAATAAGATTGTTGGGTCAAAAGGAATTGTCTGCTAAATAGCTGTCCTGCTTTCTCCTTAACACTAGCAGTGTCTTAGTTACCACGTGTAACCATTTCTTACTTTTAACTTTAAAAAAAAAAGCTTTTAAAGTTTCATAGGCAAGAATAGCTATTTTTATTTTATTTTATTTTAGTGTGTGTTTTATTGCTTGGTGAGGTTGAACATTTCCAGTACTTTTTTTTTAACTTTATTTTGTGAATTGTCTGTCTTGTGGAACTGTTAATTTATGTGAACTTTCACACATACAAGTGTATTTTTCAGTGCTTCCTACATTGCTCTGTCAGTAGTGTGCAGAATGCATTATATGAATGAGTAAAGGAGCTCACTTAAAAGTAGCAAACATTCTTAAACAACAAAACAAGCTAGCTTTTTTTAGAGACTGAAAATTACCTATGCCACAAATTGTAGAAAGTAATCTTAGTGGTTTTTTTTCCTTCATTGTTTTAGTGGTGTACTAATTCTAAGTGATAATACACATCAAGGTTCTTGGGATAGTAGTTAAGAGTTGATTTGAGCAGAATTCATTAAGTATCGATGCATTAGGCCTACTTGTATAAATAAAGCATCTAATTATTAGAAGAAGCATTAACATAGTCTAAGAACATTCTGCAACTTAATATTTTTGTTTTTTAAGATTTTGATTGACCCTTTTTTTTTCTTAACCATTTTCTCAATGTATACTAGTATTTTTAGAAAACTAATTTCATTCATCTTTAGAAAATTGTCTTGTTTATTTTTTCAACCAGCTTTAAAAGAAAATGTTCAGGATCTGGAGAAATGTCTCAGTAATTAAGAGCATTGACTCTTTACTGAGGACCCAGGTGTGTTCTCAACACCCATTTGGCAGTGTACAAACATCCATAAATGGAATCCCAGGGAGCCCAATACCTTTTTCTGGCTTCAGTGGTCACTGCATGCTTGTAGTATACAGACTACATGCAGGAAAAGAACTTATACATAGAAAATAAAATAATAAGTTTAAACAAAAAAATTGAAATTGTTCAGTTAGCTAGTCTTTATATAAAACAGAACCAGTCTTTAGAGTCTAGCTGAAGAAACAATTGTAATAATGAAAAAATGATCTAAAGGCATTATTGTTACATGGGTTTTGCATGAATTAAGCATCAATCCATTAAATTATTTTGCAAAGCTCGTTTAGTCAGCATTTTTCAGCATGTGTTTCTGCCACCATAAGCAAAACAGGCGGGGAGTTCTTAAAACTTTCYGTAACTCTGTCCAGAATTTGGATTAATTGTATGTTGTCATTGAATTATTAGAGCACAAATTTAGGCAGTTAGAAACAGAAATTTAAAATTGTTAATTACATGGGGTTATATAATGGGCATTAATGTGTTCAGGATAGAAACATGATTACACTTGAAGACCTCTTTCCCTTCCTTCATAGGATAGGTCGTGAACACATATGGTCTATCTAGGTCTTCTTTGGTTCATATTTCCTTAAGTAATAACTTGGACTTCAGCAAGCTAGGCATTTACCTTAAATTGTGGTACAGTAGTGTGCAACTTGATTTTTTTTTCTTTAGATGCATGTCCCATTTTTAATGACTGTTCTTCATTTCAACGGAAAAAAAAGTTCCCCACCGCTTGCTGCTGTTCATTTGTCAGCGTTTGTATTTTGTTGGTGCTCACAGGCTAAATTACGCTAAGTTTGTGAATTTCTCTCTTGAGTTTATAAAATCACACTATTTCACCCACGTGGTAGCCCTAGCAGAGGGGTGTGAAGTCATGAGTGAACTGAGTTGGGTTTCCTGTGAAATTGCTATGGCGAACGCAATATTTATACCAATAAAGGCATTGTTCTTTCTCTTAGATCTACTTAAGAGTAAAGCAAAATTTAAAAAGCTAACTATTGGAAAGACTTGAACATTGAAAATAAGCCAGAAAAAAAACTGTTTTTCTCAACTCAGCTCTTTAAAGAGACTTAGAAATTGGGGGTGGACTGGAGCAGGAACTAGAATGTATTAGATTATGACATCCATGCCCTTGAGACAACAGCATGATTCCTCCTTGTCTTTACTTATGCTATTCCTCTGCCTGGAATGCCTTCCCTCCTTTCTATCTAAATCCTACCCACCTCCTCCACGAAGCCTTCTCTAACTACTGGAGCCCACATTGATGTCTCCCTGTTCAGAACACCTATGGCACCTAACAGCCAGCACTGCACCGTTAGCACTGTTTGTCCTATGGCAATTTCACATGCTACTGAGTGTGAGTACATTAAAATATAAATGTGGGGGAATATGCATTTTCCAGTGAAGTTTGAAAACGATAGGTATATTGTGTTCAGGAGGATTTAGTAGCTGTGGAAGCTTTACAGGCTACACTAGACTGAGTTGAGGGAGGAGGGGAGTTGGGGGAGGGATTAAAGGTATCTTTTTTTTCCTTTTTGTTTAAGACTTAGAGAAACACAGTAAAGTTTGTACAGTGTAGTTTTGATAATTATGTCCAAAAAGTCATTTTTAAAAAGGATAATTTACTAACAATACAATTTTGGTTTTCAAGAAATGTTTTTGTAGTGTTTAATGCTATTGAAATACAGTTTCTGGATTCAAAAAAGTTTCTTCTTAAATTAAGATTAAGATGCCTCTGTTCACTCATCTAAGAACGTCTCCCAAACTGCCCTTTGTATCAAATACTTAAGTGTAATGTAAAATTTTGCACTGTGGAGAAAATGATATTTTATGAATAATTTTGGGTGTCTGCATGGTTTCTGGGGACAATATTTTAACAGTAAAGATAATTTTGACTTGTATTTGTTGTGTGGGGTACTAGAAAAGTTAACTTAGGTTTAGCTAATTTTTAAAAATGTGGATCTCCAAATCAGTGTATGTCAGGGTGTGACCGTTCGAGTACTTATATGTTCTTAAATAATGTTAATTTAAAATCCTGCTTAAGCTGTCTTATCTACCTTCCAGTTGTACCTGTGATGAGTTTTTGTACATTATTCTTTGGATAATAAATTATAAAACTTATATCTGACATAATAACTTTGAATAAAACTAGTTTCCTGTACTATTAATTGAATTGGTTCTGTGCATAGTATTTGCGAACGATTCTGATGGGATAGTTAATAGATTTATTGTGCATTCTTTGTGTATGACGTGTCCTTTTAGTTATATTATTATTGAATATATCAGACAACAATCAGTTCTGGGATAAAAATATATTAAATTTATATTTTTGAAAACCATAAATTTTCTCTTATAGACTTAAAATGGTTTTGGTTACTGTTATGTTGGTGATAATATTTCCTGTTTGAAATTCAAGAAGCTATAGGACATAAATGGTTTTGAATGCTTTGATATAAATGTATATTATTCTGTGTGTTTTTTTAGAGGTACCAATCTTGGGAAAAAGAAGCAACACATTTGTCATATACCAGGATGTGGTAAAGTCTATGGAAAAACCTCACATCTGAGAGCACATCTGCGTTGGCATTCTGGGGAGCGCCCTTTTATTTGTAACTGGATGTTCTGTGGTAAAAGATTTACACGGAGTGATGAGTTACAGAGGCACAGAAGAACACACACAGGTTACTAATACTATTATGTTTTCTACTCTCTCCTTCCTCCTTTCTTGTTAGGGATTGAACTCACGAGTACACTAAGAACACTGAGTTGTATCCCTAGTCTCTAATAGTTTCAACAGACAAAATGAAGTGTAGGCTTTAGAACATACTCGTTTTGTCAGCATATCTTACCTGATCAGATCTCTTTTTTTGTTTGTTTTTTTTTGTTTTGTTTTGTTTTGAGACAGGGTTTCTCTGTGTAGCTCTGGCTGTCCTGGAACTCACTCTGTAGACCAGGCTGGCCTCAAACTCAGAAATCYGCCTGCCTCTGCCTCCCAAGTGCTGGGATTATAGGCGTGCGCCACCACTGCCCGGCTTACTTGATCAGATCTTTAAAATGGGATTAATTATATCAAAAAATTCACTCTCGGTAACTAAATTTTAAAGAACAAACCAGTATATATTCTTGTGAAATAGTTTTCTAGTTTATGTAGATTTGGGCTAGCTTTCATTGACTGATGAATGTCTTAAAGCATATTTGTATTGTCAGTTGACAGATTTTACATTATTTGCTGTTTCTTACTATTCTAGCAAATAGAATCTTTTATTCTGCTAAATTCTGACATTTCATCTTTTCTGTTGAAAACATACTATATGTGAATAAAGGCATTTCATTGAAACTCGTCACATTTTTCTTTTTTACAGTGTCATGGTGATTGTATGAGTTTGACTGACTCAATCTGAAGTCTAACATAATACAATGTAGTTTCTTCTGCTAATATTAAATGATCAAATTAAATGATCAGATAGTCCATCAGTCTATATGTAGTGCTGAAGAATTGAGAATTGACACTGAGAACGTGCTTTATGCTTCATAACTGTTCGTTGCCTTTAAACATCATACCTCGAAGATGACCTCGAAGTATGATGCAGTGCATACACATTAGGTCCTCTGCTTGTTGTTGTTCTATTTCTTGTATAAAGATAGAAGATGAGGTTAACTGATGTCTTTGAAACTAACAAAAGAGTATACCAGTAGCAAGATTTTCTGTTATATTTATGCTGAATATACTCAGGAGAGAAAGTTCTAGTAATATTGAGCGATTGGAGTGTAGACCATAAAATGGCCCCCAACAGAATTTTCCCCAATGGTAATTCCTCAGTAGGTTGTGGGGGAAAAAATGTATATGGAGAAGAAAAGTCTGATCAAATAAGTGTGGGTTATTTTTTCATCCAATTGGGTATAAAGAGAGAAGTTGAATCTCTAAGATAGCACCTCTTAAAGCTTTGATAATGAGTGCTCAATAAACACAGTGAGTGGCTTAGGGGTAGGGTGTACTGTGTCAGCATTTCCTGAAGTATGTAGTGGTAGTATGTGGTGGGACATCTCTTCTAATTTGGTGTTTCAAAGAGACTTTAGGAAATACTTCCATAGAAAAATGGTGGTGCATTGCTAGAAGTGAGAACTTTGTCATAGTAATGACATGGGGAAGATAAGCATTTTTATATGATCCTTATTTGTTAAGTAGAACTGAGACATAGAAATCTGTATGAATTAGGTAGGAAAAAAATTGGACAGTTCAGTTACCTGCAAGTCACCCTTTCACATAAGCAGTCTGAAGAGAAAAGAAAATGCCTGTTAGACTTACTGTCTCATAGCTTGGAGGGAGTCTGCTAGGTTGCTTGTTTGCCCTTTCTTCTATGAATACTCTTGCCTAGTGGGTCTTGAAAATAATTGAGGTTCAGTGTTTTGTGTGTTTGAGGATTTAAGCTGGAAAATAAGCTAGGGTTAACATGTTAACATGAATATTTTAATAAATAGACTTTTGCTATGTTTGCCCTTGATGCTCAACTGAAATAGGTTATCCAGGTATCTCCATTATTCTTGAATTTAACCTCATTGAATACTCTGTCTTTGCTTTAATCTACAGCTATTCTGATTTGTATTTGAATTCATAATTATCAAAGGTTTAATATGATAGGACATTAATGTCCTTTAAAAAATACAGTGTAGACTTTAAGTGGCACAGGTAGTGATTTTAGCAAGTATTTAACAGGTTTCAGTTCAGATTTTTAGCATGGTGTATTAAAATCTTGTTTGAATATTAAACTGTCCATCATACCATATGTTTTCATCAAACCATAAAAATAGCAAATATTTTGAGTAGAATTACTTCTACAAGGGAATTCTTACTGGGGCAGGTCATGAAACCAGTACAGTTTTAATAGACCTTTTGTCTTAGGATAGGCGACATTAATCTGTAAAAGTGGAATTTTAAAACTAAGCAGTTTAATTGCTTTCTTTTACAGGTGAGAAGAAATTTGTTTGTCCAGAATGTTCAAAACGTTTTATGAGAAGTGACCACCTTGCCAAACACATTAAAACACATCAAAATAAAAAAGTCATTCATTCTAGCAGTACAGTGCTAGCGTCTGTGGAAGCTGGGAGAGATGATACCTTGATTACTGCAGGAGGAACAACACTTATCCTTGCAAATATTCAACAGGGGTCTGTGTCAGGGATAGGAACTGTTAATACTTCTGCCACCAGCAATCAAGACATCCTTACAAACACTGAAATACCTTTACAGCTTGTCACAGTTTCTGGAAATGAGACAATGGAGTAAATATTACACAAATACTTATTCATTGTGGTTATTTTTATACAGTAGTGAGAAGAATATTGTTCCTAAGTTCTTAGATATCTTTTTATTGATGTGCAAAAATTTTTGGATTGACAGTAACTTGGTTATACATGACACTGAAATGCCTTACTTTGTCTGATATTCCATGGTATCTTAAAATGGTAAAAATCTGCATGGGTTTTGTAAGTACTTTTGAAATCTAGAAGAAATGAAATTTTACCAAGTTATATAAAGAGAWAATTGAATTTAACAATGCGAATGGTAGTCTAACCAAATGCATCAATCCTGTGTGGTTTAGTGTAAAAATGAGAAACTGTTGGTATTTATCTATTGTAAGATAAAAAAGTTGGTGGGTGAAAGAAATCATGTTATAAATTTTTGTAATTTTCTTGATGACTGGAATTTTTATTATGCATAACTGACAAATCAAGTTTCCAAGCAAATGTTACATAGTGTAGGCTTTACTTAGCTTATCAATTTGTCATTTTGAAGCTAATTATTTTAATTAGGTTAACTGTACAATATTTTAAGCGTTACTCTTGTAAGATTTTGGAAACTACATTTTAACATGGACCTTTAGGGGTAGTCACCTTTTAGATCCTGCTGAAAAGCCATGTTTAAGATTTGATTTGCCAAAATAATGTCTTGTTAATATTCTTTCAATAATGAAGTTGGGCAATATAACCGATGTTTTTAAAAAGTTTAAAATGTGTAGGTTGAAGCATTTGGGTGGTAAAATGTTCTGGTGAAAACCCCTTTTCCTGAAGTTTGGAGGACCAAAAATTAATAATAAGGTGTATTGCGTCTTAGCAGAGATTTTTTTTTTTTTAAATCCAATCTTGTTTCCAAAAAATATGTCTGCCAGGGCCTTAAAAGCCATCGTTGTAAATTACCAATAAAGTATAACATATGCAAACATAACAAAATCACTTCCACAGTGACGATACTCCAACCATATGGATATTAGTCATAGGAACTAGAAGCTTTATGATATTTTTTTAAGTTTTTTTAATCTAGGTAGTCTGCACTTAAATATCAACCATTTCCTTTTTTTTTTTTTGCTTCTTCCCTTAAAATTTATATGTATCCAATACATTTAATTGAGAAATGTATGTTTTTTATTATGCTGTATTTTCTTTTTATTTTTTAATTATTGTTTATATTTTCAATTAAAAATGTACAAAATAAAATTACATTGCTGGTCTTGTAAGAGCTCTACAATTTTCCTACATGTACCTATAACTACAGCAGTTCATCTATTTCAGGAAGTTGGATTCTGTTCATTTGTTATCTTTAAGACCACCTCAGATTTAAAGGCTACCTTATTGTACGTTTAAAGTGTATTATAACAGTGTGGTAGTTAATAAAACACTATTTTTTTTTTCTTTTGAGTTTGTTGTAGTCCGATGCATCTAAAATACTGCAATGGTATGGATAAGAAAGTCTGGCTTATTTTTCTTTAGACTTTTATTTTTAGATTCTTGATTTCAGATGCTGGGATTGTAAATAAATATATTTACTTAAAAAGAGGTGTATAGAGGTGCTGGCAATTAATTTTTCACTTAAAAATGAATTTATTAAATATAACTTGAAACTTGAAAAATATAGCTTGAAAAAGTCTTAATTTCTTAGCTTACATTGATTTGTATCAGTTTTATCAAC
>BDUI01007395.1:20269-37422 GCA_002335545.1 Apodemus speciosus
GCCCTGGCCACTCTGTCTCTCTGGTTTCAGGCCGGCTGGATTTCATCAGCACATGCTGCTGCTTCCCCAGGCACGCAGAGATGACAGGTGAGAATTTTGAAACTAATGGTGCAGAAACTAAAGATAATACTGTAATGATTACACTTGTCAGCTCCAGGCTTTAATAAAACACACAATACCCTTGTATTTACAAACATTTTCAAAATCAATTGTTGGTGAGAATAYACGTGTATTTAGTATCAGATGCACTAAACACATTTGTCACGGAGGGACTGTGGGTCCCGCAGGCACTGAGACCAGGAGGTTTTCACTTAGGTCCTAAAAAATGCAGACTTCAACCGGAAGAGGAAGAGYCCGTGAAGRGTGGCTGTTGGGTGTACYGGCTCTCAGTCCTTAACACGGGATGCAAGTCTCTATTGTGAAAAAATGTTTTGTTAAATGGAGAGTTAGAGAATATGTCAAAGGACATACACACTGCTGGGGGATGAAGAGATAAATGGCTCAGTGGTTAAGTCTGCTGGCTGTTCTTCCAGAGGACCAGGGTTCCATTCCCTGCTCCCAAGTAAGGCAGCTCACAACTGCCTGTAACTTTCACTCAGGAGGATCTGATRCCTCTGGCTTCCATGGAAACCTTTGCACACATGACATACAGTCACACAGACGCACGTGACTTAAAATTAAGGGTCTGAAAATTATATCGTTCTCAATTAAGTTTAATGCCAATAAAGGATAAGTATCCACCATGCCCCTGATTCTTCCTACCTGTTTACACCAAACGGCCTATGTTGTGTGTCTGAAGCTCAGCATGAACTGTTCCTGGAGTTCTACAGGAACTTGGATTTGCCTGTGCAAGTCGACCAAGCTGTTTTGGCCACAGAGTCCTTGACTAGGAAATGCTCGCTGACAGGGTACAGTCTCGTGGACCCTGAGGCCCCATGGGATACTGATCGTTCATGGAGTCCCTACATTGTAGCATGCAGATTTAAGGGAAAGATGCCTTGACGGTAACACAGAAAACAGCAACATCTGATGTTCTGCCCTGTCTCTAAAGTTAGCAGCAAGAAGGGAACTGTGTGTTGGTAACTCACTGGGTGAAGGTGGGCCTGGTGGAAGGGGGAGGGGCAGGCCATTGTGCGATGCCTCACTTGTCTCTGCTGTCCTTGGAGACAAGGCCATGAAATACCCTGTCTCCATACACAGCCAGGCGTCTGTGGGCATGCTGGCACTAATAAAAATGGGCTCCCAGCTCCCACACCACTGCCTTAACCCAAACAAACACATGTTTAATCAGCAAAATGGGCAATTAAAACTTCCCAAATAGAGGGTTTGCTCTGATATCTGTTTATAATCTCCATGCTTTTAAAAGAAAACAACACATTGCTGAGAATTTTAAAGCAAAACCATAAACTGTCTGCACACAACTGCAGGCCTGCCTAAAGACAGGCAAAGCCAGGAACCTAAATTGTGAGCCTTGTGTTAGCACTCTCTCCGTGCCCCTAAAGTTATGTGACGAACTTAGCTTTAGCATTCTCTACATCCGTGGAGACTTCAAGGAGGTTTGTTACAGCTGCCACATGTCCTTACCTATCTGGAAACTAGCGCTCTTCAGAAATCAAATGGGAGACATTCTAGAGCTGTCATTTCAGGGGARGGGGCAGTAATGGTAAGACTCAGAATTATCTTCTGGAAATTTTCTATGATTTTCCTCACATATCTGCCAAACACTAGCCCAGTGAACTCTTCGTGGTTTTAGGTTGGGGGGAGAAAGCTGCACTTTTCCACACAAAGACATGCGGATAGTGTGGGCGTGTCTGCATGCATGTTTGCACACATGAGCATGCCGCACGACATGTGCATGCTCTGAAGGCGACACTCAGCTCAGACGCCTGCCTCCAGATCCTCCTACTCCAGTCCTTTGTTTGGCTTCCATTGCTGAGATCAGTAGTGGTCTGGAGACACTGGGCCCTGGTTCATTTTCAACTTCTCACTTATTGAGCAAGGAATGTCAGAAGCCATGCTCGCAAGCATTCCAGAGAAGAAAACAGGCGGTCATCTAGGGTACAGAAACAAGCAACGGGTTGGGTTTCTGTTTTGCTGGAAGACTTTTCCTTCAAGGCGAGTCCCTAGGAAGGGCTGCTCTGCTGAGCTCCAACCTCATTCGCAAGGCTTCCCAATGCAGTAGGTTGAGTACAGTTCTCACTCCAGGCAAATTCTCTAATCCCTGTGCTTTAAAATGGATTATTCCATTTCATTTGAAACTGACCTAAGGATTAACAGATTGCAATAATGACATAATTTGTGGTAGAGGAAATAGGTTTTGGCTTCAAGGACTGACTGCTGAAACCAGGCCTTTGGGGCCTTTAGGAGATGTGTTCTCTAGCAGGCATGTCTTTGAGCCAGAATATTTCAATGTGTATGTTAAGACAGACACACCTGTGGCGTTGAGAGCATGTCCAGGCTCCAGGAACACATTTTGCCATCGGTAGAGACAGTGATCAGGTTGTGAGCATTCTGGGTCCCAACAACATTGACACAGTACACGGGATGCTGTAAAAACATCAACATGGAGGATCAGGTGTTACAGCAAGGGGAAATGATTGCATCTGAGAGTCAAGCACATTGCTTGAGGACAAGGTCTAYCAAGTGACATCATCTGGCTAACAGAGACGCTTCTAGTCATTTGCCATTTGTGAGCCTAATTTCTGGAAAAGTCCTATAGCAACTACTAATAGTGCAAATATGTACAGAGCTTCACCTTGCTAAGTTATACAATTCAATAGAACTGAGGGGAATGAGAAGAGATGAGCGTTAGCGGGGCAGGAACAAGGAGTGAGAGAAGTCTGGGTTACATGATTGTCCCGATCACACAGCATGGCTTCTAAACTTGATATGAGTATGAAGAGACAGTCTTCAAGAAGGCACAGGACAGTGTGGGAAGGACGATGTGCTACTAAATCTGAAGTTCAATGTATTCTAGTGAGGGCCAAACTTTTGGTAGTATTGTCTTTCAAAAGCAGTTAATACATACTAGTTTAATTTGAGGAGGGGTATACTGGTGGTAGACTTATTGTCATAATATCTTTAGTAGATGAAATAGGGATTCTCTTTCATTTTCCTTCCTCCTTCCCTCCCTCTCTCCCTCCCTCTCTCCTTCCCTCGCTCCCTCCCTCCTTTCTTTCTTTCTTTCTTTCTTTCTTTCTTTCTTTCTTTCATTTTCATTTTTGTTTTCTAAGACAGGTTTCTCCATGTAGTCCTGGCTGTTTTACAACTCTCTCTGTAGACCAGGTGGTCTGAACTCACAGATGGACCTGCCTCTGCCTCCTGAGTGCTGAGATTAAAGGCCTGGGTCACCACGGTCCTGCTGGAGTTTTCCTTCATGTAATTTCAAAATCTAAGATGAGAGATTTATTTTTCAGAATACTAGTTAATGATATGTGGAGGTTTAAATTAGGTCTCAGCTTTGACAAAGGTCATTTACATATCCTAGGAACTAAGTAAGATGCACTAGCCATCTGTCAGAACTCCAGAAGCTGATCCTGTTCTGTAGAATTCTACACAGTAGGATAAAACCATCTGCAGCTGTTCACTAAACACAAAATGGAAGGTTAGCATAAGCAGAGTCTCACAGCAATTGGGGTTAGATTTCAGGCATCTCAGCCACGAGTGGCCTAACCACAGCTTACTTGATGCTTCTCCGTACAAACAGCTGACAGTTTAAGCTGCCCTCTCGATGAGTTAGTGTCCATAATACCTAGCCACAACTACAATGAAACAACCTTCAATAGTCGGAAACTGGGATTACAGAAAGATGGTTCTGAGACTATTATTATCATATAAACTCCTGGCCAGAAAGAGCAGCAATAATCATTGAGTGTAGCTGCTTGCCTGCCTGTTCCTAGAACTTGTCCAATCTGGTCTGCAACACCTTTCTTAAAGGGCAGTCAGTGTTAGCAGGAACTGTGCAAGGATTCCCCCTCCAGGAGCAGGGGAGCTGCTCTCAGTACATTTGAGTCCAAACAACACAACTGTGTGAACCTTGTAAGATTACTGTTTTCTATCCTCCACTCTTAACTCCTCTTTCTTTAAGCTAGCCACCAGGAATTTCTTCCATTCTTTCTTAGCTACTTAGTTCTCAACATTTTTTTTTCTGTTTCAAACAAATTTCTGTCTTTTATCAAAGTTCTCTAAGGGTAACATTCTGAGAATGATACAGGGCCATCTACCGACAACTGACTGTGCAGTGTAGAAATCTGTGGAGCATGGATTTCATTTTTAATGTATTGAAACATAAACCATAATAATGTATCACAAGAGTACACATGCCTTTTTTTTTTAACTGTTCAATCCTCTTCTACCTATGTTGATGGACAGGTCGTAAGTTCCTATGTCTTTCTCATGCCATGTTTCTGTTGACTCCTTCCCATGTATAGGCATTATGGGATCCACACAATGGTAAGTACAACAGATTTTTTAAACCAAGGTTATTTTAATCAAGTTTCTAAATAACAGAAGGACTAGTTGGGGTGAGACTGTAGCCAACATTCTTTCTCAGGTCTTTGGTATTTTGGATCTCAAAGTACTGGGTCATCAAACTTATCTCACGAGCTACAGAGCATGCCAAGGCCAGTGTGGAGATTAAATGGTAAAATGAATGTATGAGTCTCACCCAAAAATATCAGATTTAGTAAAACTGATGAATACGAGTGAATGAGTATTCAGAGAGTTGCTATTTTGACTTATTGGGGCTGATCTCAGAAAGTACTACAGTGATGTAAAGTTTCCTTTGTCCCTTTGAGTAAAAAGCATGCTTYGTGGATGGGAATTGAAGGGTACCTGAAGTGTTATTATTTTCTTTTAACAGAAAGATTCAAATGGAACTTAATCACTGAGATCCAAACTGTAATCAGTTCAGAAGCCTAAAAAGATGCAAGAGGGACAAGCGTCAGGCAGAGAGGAGTCATTGAGCCCAAGGAACACAAGTGCACGTTTTTATCCAACAGAAAGAAAATGGTACAACCTCTACTGACTGGAAAGAAATGAGCAAAGATGGCAACAGTATAGCTTATTTTTTTTCCATAGAAATACCAGATTGCTTTTTAATTAGTTTAGGAATAAATGCAGTGTGTGGCAGAAGGAGATTTTGTTTTAACTATGATTTCCTGTTGTCCCAAATACATATGTGTGGTGGGTGTGAACGGAATTAGCAAGTCATCTGCAGAGAGCTTTTTGTTTGTGTGTTTGTTCCTGGTACCAATCAGCCAGGCCGTGATGGAAGTTGAATGACAAACATAAAACAAACTGTATATACTGAGCTACAGATAGATTAGACAAAACACAGCAAGCAAGAGAAGAAATTGGTTTGAGTTTTATTTCCTAACAGAAATAATGCCTCCTGGCTTGATCCTAGCAGCCTTTACTCGTGATGGTCACACTGTTCATTACTTGGAGAAGAAAGAGTGAGGCTTTGGAAGAACTCCTGAATTTGGAATCCCCCAAAAACCTTTCTCCTAAATCTTGTAGCAGTTGGATCCATAATTTTTGAAAAATTGGAATCTTGGTCACAAATGCACCAGACATCCACAGAGAGCCAAGGAATAGATTTGGTGCTGCTTGAGGAGACACCTGCACTGGGCTAGTCTTCTCCTGGGCCCCAATTTTCTGTTATTAGTTTAGAGAAATTGGGTAGGTAAGATCAATTTTCCAAGACTCCCAAGAACCATTTTACCTGCATGAGTCTTTGGCCCCAGTTAATCAAAATTAGAACTGACTTGGCATTTGTCATTTCCCATTTTCAAGCTTACCAAGGGCAGGAGAATTCCCCTCCGAGCCTCGTTGGCTCGGCGGCCATCCATCCGTTTTCTAAGCTGGAATGGTTTTGTGGCCAGCAGATGAAACAATACAGCCACTGCATTAAGGAAATTGGAAACAATGCTGGGGCTGTCTCCTTGGACATAATTTAGGCATTTCAGAGAAGGAACATCAGCTACCCTGAATGTCAAGGTAATGGCAATTGATGGAGACATGCCTGTCTCCTCGTCCCTCCTAACAATTGCTCTTCACACCTGTCATTGTCTTGAAGGAAATGACAGAGCAGTTGTCTTGTGAACACTATGCTGAACCTCTTCTACGAAATTATGGGTAATGGGTTTGAGATGTTGACTTTTAACCTTGGGGATTATACTGTCACTGTAGACTTCATGTTGAGAACACTACACATTCCCAAATTTAAAGTCATAGTACTCTTTCAGATTGCAAATGAAGAGGTATGTTGGCACATGTCCCATGAACTGTCACTAGGCATGGTACTTGTTCTCTGCAGTCTATTTGGAAATATATGTTTGTATCTCAAAATACCAGTGTGAAAAGATTCTCCAGGAAGATAGTTACAGGATCCCTGCCTAATGGATGACCTCTGGAACATCATAGAAGAGCTTTCCATGTGCTCAAACTTAAACTTACAGAAAGCTAAGATTATTAATATGTTTCTCCAAAGTCAGCGCCTTTTTATTTGTTTATTTGTTTGTAATTGAGACAGAGCTTCTCTGAGTAGCCCTAGCTGTCATGAAACAAATTGTATAGACCAGGCTGTCCTTGAATTTAGATTTACCTGCCTCTGCCTCCAGAGTACTGGGATTAAGGGTATTCACCAATACTGCTCAGCACTTTTTCTTCTGTAGTCCTGGTTGACCAGGAGTTCTATATGGAGACTAGGTTGATGTCCAGATCCCATAGAGATCAATCTGTTTGTGACGCCTAAGTGTAAGCTAATGCTTTTTTAGCCCACTTAAAAAGAAAYGAAACAAAACAAAACAAAACAGGTTCTGATTTTTAGAACTGACTGCCCTCAAATTTGCAACCCACCTGCCTTAGCCTCTAGAGTGCTGGGTTAGAGGCATGTGACATCTACTACTAAGCCATTGTGTAGGCGATTAGGAAGGACTCAGCCCCTATAAGTTAGTTACTCCTGCCTTAGTCCCACTGCTGTCCTGTGAGCTGCTTCTCCTCTCAGGGCTTGGGTAGCTTCCTGGGGTCTGGTAGAAGCTTAACTTACTGTATGTGCAGCAGCTGACAAGGGGGTCCTCTGGACAGGGGTTCTTCGATGACTGCGATTGTCCCAGAGGACAATCTGGCCCGAATAGGTGCCACCAACCACCAAATTAGGATGAAAACGGGCAAAGCAGACTGACATCACAGAAGACTGTCGGAGAAGAAAAGAAAAAATAGTTAACGACCATTGAATTGTCTGTTTTCTTCCTGAACAGAAAATCCCTCATTAGAGAAGTTCAGTTCCCCGATAGAGGATACAAAGCAATGTTAATCTGAATTGGGAAATACATGGTAGGACACTTTATGCAGCAACACAGGAATTTTTAGAGGTCAGCCACTGGCTTTCCTCCTTGAAATCTGAAATTTGAACTCTCGGGTATGTTGCCGAATAGGCATGAAACCTATCTTAAATACATCATTGTTCTGTGGTCTATGAATCTTGCACTATGGATACTTCTTATCTCTTGAATAAAATTATGACAGAAACAATATTAATTTCCCCCACTCAGGCCCTGACCAAAGCAGTTCTTTACTCTGAATGCAGCAGAGAGGCAAATCAATTCTAGTTTCAAGAATTTTAAAGTGAAATCTATTTATTTTATTTTCTTGGCATACTGGAGACTTCTAGGAAGTATCCTGCCCTCAAATGGACCCAACCTGCTCCTTCCAAAGTTCCCTCACCTCCCGTGGACATTCTCCATGACCTTTTCCTGCCCACTTCAGACAAACGTTAATGTTACCCTTTGCCTATTTTAACAAGCAGTCAGAAATGGACTTGATTCCAACTTGACCATGCTCTGTCATAATGTCACAGTGTGGCTTCTGAAATTCCACCAAAGATTGCTCGGCACTACAGTTCATGTGAAACAAGTTAGTCGAGGCCCTTAAAGGCAGACGAGTCCCACATCTGCTGCGTTCCTCTGGATTCCTGAAAGCACTTTCCATATTGCATTTATAAGCTGAAGTAGTGTTTTCAATAAACACATTTCATTCCTTCAATTAAACTCAATGAACAGTTGCTGAGAACTTACTCAGTATAAAGAAGGCATTATACCAAGAATGATGTAAATAAAGGCGCAGTGAAAGGCCTCAACAGATGTGTGCTCTGCTAAAGGGAATGGAAGAAACACGGGTTCAGACGAGTGGAGCCACTGCTGAAGGCGGTGCCTCCATATAAAGTAGGTAAAGGACCCTCCCCCCTCACCCTCACCCCATCCCCCAGCATGGACACAACCATGAGGGCAGTCACATGCTTTGGCAAATAAAGAGGAAGATAGGTTTATCTGTTGTAGCTTGGATGGTGTGGAGTCTTCTCTCTCTCTCTCTCTCTCTCTCTCTCTCTCTCTCTCTTTCTCTCTCTCTCTCTCTCCCCTTTTTTTTTCTTATTAGGAATTGGACAGTTTTATGCAAGGTGTGGTGGTACAGGCTCTGAATCCCAGCACTTGGAAGGCAAAGACACCAGATCTCTGTGAGTTCAAGGCCAGTCTAGTCTGCACAGTGAGTTGAGGCGCAACCAGGGCAACATAATGAGACTTTGTCTCAACACACACACACACACACACACACACACACACACACACACACACACACAGAGACAGAGAGAGAGACACAGACAGAGACACAGACAGAGAGTGGGGAGAGAGGGAGAGAGGGAAAGAGGGAGGGAGGAACAGAGGAAAAAAGAGAAGGAAAGGAAGGAAAAGAAAGAAAAGAAGAGAGGAAGGGGGAGAAAGAGGCAAAGAAAAAAGGAAAGAAAGAACAAAAGAAAGAAATAAAGGAGGGAAGGAAGGAAAGAAGAAAGAAAGAAAGAAAGGAAAGAAGGAAGGAAGGAAGGAAGGAAGGAAGGAAGGAAGGAAGGAAGGAAGAAGGACACTTTCCCATCAGGAACAAGTCACAGCTCTTTGCCTTGATCACTATTCTATCTGCTTATCAATTATAACTTGATGTTTGAGTGCTCAATATCTGTGCTTCTTCTAAGGCCCCTTCCAGCGCAGTTGGGTAGCAGACTGATCAACAGTCTTCAGTTCCCCCTTATGATCTCGTTGCTCTCACGTCCATTTCTTTTCTCCTGTACCTACTCAATTTTCCAGGACGAGTTCAAGGTCTAACACATCCCCTTCCATGAAGTCTTTATAAGCGCCATGCTTTTTCCGATCCATTACCTTCATTGAACTAAATATAATCTTCCCTGGACCTTGAGCTGCTTCACATAAATGTGCATGCGTGCATAAAACTGTCCAGTTCTTAATAAGAACAACAACAACGACAACAACAAAAATAAAATCAGATCCAGGATCTGCATAGGACTGTCTAGTCAGAAAGTGTGAGGTAGAAGAAAGAATGCAGACTATTTTTCAATGTCACGTTTCCTGGTTTGAATGATTTTCAGTTCCAATTCCCTGAACATAGTTCGACAGAGAGCATGCCCATGCTCCAATCTGGTTTTCATAAAGTCCAAGAATAACTCTCAATAATGACACCGAATTAAAGAAAAAGAATATAATGCTGGTCGGCTTCTTGTTTTACACATCCCACAGAAATGATTCTTAGTTTTCAATTGATGAAATTCTTATGTTCCTTGAGCTATGCTGGAAACTTAAAACAAACAAAAAAAAGCTTCAGACAGTCTTAAAATCATCCAGGTGGTATCACCAATTGAATTTACCAAAGCCCAAATCAATACGGATAAAGGAATGTCATTCAATTGGAAAAACCCGGAATTCAACCTCTTGATTGCTTCCGTGTTTCAGTTAAGTCCCAGCAAATTTTCCTGCAAATCTCACAGAGTTTCTTGCTGGAATGAAATGGAGAACAAACAGTAAGAGGTATTTATGAGACCAACACACAGGGCTAACAATTACTTGAATCCACTCTACAGGCTGGGACTAATACCTGCTTGTCCGTTCATTCACTGGTTCCTACTTCATTCACTCATTCATTCATTCATTCATTCATTTATCCATCGAACAATTAGCACCAACCAAGGTCTGCTGAACCATTTTATAACTTTGCAAGCATCATAGAGCCCCATCTGGGATCCGGAGTTCTATTTTTTTAACTTCAGTGAACAATCAAAACACAATTTTTATGATATCATCAAGAAGAATGAAAGCACACACATTCATATTCATCTGATATTTAGTAAATGATGTATAGTCATTTACATGTTAGTCAATTTATCAATCATAACACATTTGCATTATGCAGTGATTTCCATAAATGCACGTTCTACATTTTATAGCATCTTGTTTGTGCATCCTTCTCTATCTACCTCCAGGCTTATGCATAAAAAACTTCCTCAAACGTCTCCAAGGGTCGCCACTAGTGATATGATGTCATCTTTCATGGAAACACAACGGCAGTGTGATCTTCATGGTATACATGTAGTTTAGTTAGAATTTGGTCGGTTCTTGAGCAGTTCTTACATCTGCCGATGTTTGACACGATGATGGCAAACATTTTCATGATTCACTTAAATATGAAAACTCTTCACCCCCAGGCTTAGGCCACTTCAGTCTTCATCCCCGCTCCTGGCAGTGAGAATTCCTCTTCAGATTTGGGGATTTCTGCATTCGCCATCCTGGGGGCGGGGGGCGGGAAGGGGCTGCGGAGTGTTGGAAGCATCCGCAACTCTCGCTTCCATGCAGATGCTGACTTAACTGCTGCTGCTCTTGCTGCTGGGATTGCCTTGGAATTTCCTAACTGCCAGTGAAAAAGCACAAAGGGCGGCCTCACCTTCCTGCTCAYGGCTGTCAGGTAAAAAGCAGGGAAACGCATCTCAGCAAAGGTCCTTGACATGGCTAAAAAGAAGAAGGGAGTGGGGCCGGAGAGGTGGTTCAGCAATTAAGAGCACTGGCTGCTCTTCTCGAGGACCCAGGGTCATTGCCCAGTACCCACCTGGCAGCTCGCAACTGTCTGTAAGGAACTCCTGTCCCAGAGGACCTGACACCCTCACACAGACACACATGCAGTCATCAATGTATATAAAATAAAAATAAAAAAAGATCAAGGGCTATTTATTTATTTATTTATTTATTTATTTTTAACAACACGTTTTCCCCAAAAACAATTATCTTGGAAAGCATTTTTTTTTAAATTAATATTAATGTTACTTTAAATTTCACCACTTTCCAAACAACACGTTTTCCCCAAAAACAATTATCTTGGAAAGCATTTTTTTTTAAATTAATATTAATGTTACTTTAAATTTCACCACTTTCCTTGGCATTGGAACTGTGTATTAGCTTAGTTTTCTCACTTTGTAATAAGGTATCATTGAACAAAGACCAAGAAAATTAAACCGAGAAAAAAATTAATCGGAATGAGGATGCTTTCTTTGTCTTTCAGGGCTCTGTAGAAATACGCACGCAGCTCAATCCAGTGGTTCATGGGTAATGTACCATGTACATCACATCCCAGGGATGGGATTGCATCCCAGGGATGTAGAGGCAAGAGAATGAGGAGTTTAAGGCCAGCTCTACTTCGTTAGAGCTGTTCGCAAACTAACAAAGAAATCAAACGCATGTGTGTCTCAATATTCTTACATTTAAGKTTTTTTTTTACTTATCGTTTTTTATTCTTTAAAGAGTTAGGGCCTTTACCATGAAAAAAAATAAGCATAGACTTCACCAATATTAATAAAGTAGCTCCTGAGAGAGAAGCCATGAAGTTGGTAAGAATTTTTGGACAATGTTAGCTGTTTCATCAAAGTAACTGGTTATGACACCCCAGTTGAACTCTGTTTTTACAGAGCTCGTGATTTCATTGATGTGGCCATGTTATTGGTCAAGCCGGAGGCCTAGAAATATGATAAGCCTATATGTTAAAAGCTTGATGTAAAACTGGTGACCCTGCATATATTCTACACAGAGACGGTGCGCGCCTCATTGGAAATCACTTCCCAGCAGGACACATACCACAGTTTGTTTCCTTGAAGAACACAATTCCTCCCAATTCAGAACTGGGAACATCCCAGGACTGTGTGTGAGGAGCAAGCCACCCCCATTGACAAGCGTTAGTTTTTTTTCACTCGTAACACAGCACCCAGACTATTGAAGAAATGTCTTATTTTTTCCCAGCCTTAGGCAGCTTGCCTGGTTATAGCTATCTCTCTGCAAATTAGCCCTTCTTATCACCCCTGTGGTCTCGAACCCCTAAACTGATGCTCCCACTAGAGAGGGTTACGCTTCCTCACCCTCTCTCTCAAAAGAATGGCTGGTTTTGCCCCTTTCACGGGGGAATTCCGAGGGGCAGAGTCTCCTCTTGGAGCATCTCCCTTCAGTCACAGCACACCGCTCCTGCTTTTAGTTCAGTCAGCCCAAATTCTTCTTCAAGTGGTTGTGGAGGCTGTTTTACATTTTGTCGAGCTAATCTAGGCCAGCTTAGAGATCGGACTCCCCCCCCCCTCTTTAACCACAGACCCATATAGCAAGGGTGAACAGCCTTTGGTCACTGCTGTCTGGGAAGTTTGCCTCCTAGGTTCCCATTTGATCTGGCTCCCCGTGTCCGTCTGTGGGTGGCAGTCTGCCCGCTCCCTCGCCACCATGCCTGGGTGGCAGGGATAGGAGGGCCTGCGTTCAAAAGCCTCTCCTGTTTCAAGTACCATCTCTTCTGGGGGAGAGGTCGATCCCCGGGGATGAAATGGTCATATTGTTGCCAGATGCTGTCTCATGGTGGCTGACATTTTATTTGCCTTAAAGCAAAATGCTTAACTGCCAGAAGTCCGTTAGGCGGACAGATCGGATCCTTCTGGCTACCAGGGTACTAACACGCATTTCTGTAAGTATCCAAGGCACTAGCAGAGATATTTCTTTTGTTAATGGAAGCACGCGTAATAGGTACAGTGTTGCTACCTAGGGCTCACGTGTGGAAGAAGTGAAGGTGACGAAGACAGGAATTGACACTCTCATGGATGGAGGGAAAGGGTCCTCTTCCTCGACTCATATCCCACCCCCACATCTTTCTCTGACAGTCTATCCCGGCACGTGCACTCCATTATTCCAAATTCTAAGGGGAACGACCATACACACAAAGTTGTCACTTGATTGCTACTGAGATCTCTCTGGTAGACATTGAGTTAGCTGGCCTGTTACTTCTCATCTCAGTTTGCATTAAAAAAAAAACACCAGGCTGAGTTTAGAATTTGACTCCTTCAAAATGGAGAAGCCAATCATCCCAATAAGTTGTTTCAGAATTCTTTGGAACTGGCAAGCCTTTCACTGGTGAGACCCTCTGAGTCYACAGCAGGGGCTATGCAGCRACTGTACAAACGGAGGCAGGTTACAAGCACTGACTTGCGTGCAGAGAGAATGGGATGCTCATCACAACTGCCAGTGGGTGTGAATGCAACGGTGTGGCTACTCTGCAAACTGGGCTAGTGGCTCTTCAGAAGACTGAACAGCTACCACGTGACCCAGTAATTCCACTCCCGTGTGAATACCCAGGATCACTGAATWCAGAGGTTTACACGAAGCCTTCTGCACCCATGTCCATCATGGCACGGCTTCTAACAGTAGGGAGGCAGAAACAATTGAAATTCCCACAGAGGGCACAAACTAGGTGATACGTCCTTGTGAATGTTGTTCAGCAATACAAAGGCACGAAGCACCGTGCAGGCTTTAATATGGGTCAGTGCTCGGAGTGTTCTTCATGTGAGAACCAAGCCGGACAAGCCACGCAAGGATCAGTGACAGTTACRCATCTTTGGAAAATTTGCTAAAAAGGCATAAATCTGTAGATGATAAATGCGGATATATGCCTTATTAGTCAGGCTCTTCTAGAGGAGCAGAACCAATGCGATGAATGTACATACGAATCATATACATACACATGGATTTACGGAGTCGCTTAAAATAGTAACCACAGTTTAAAGTCATGTCTGAGAGGCTGAGAACCTGGTAGTTAAGTCAATCTTTGATGCTGCGTGTGCCTCAGCAGTCAGAGGAGCCCCTCCCACAACGGTCGGCTCTCCCTTGGGATGGGACTGTGTGGGACGACCCCTTGTGACTCAGTTCACAAGGTGGGGTGCTGGCTCCGTTCTGCTTCTGCACTTGAGGCGTCCAGGCACATTAGACTGGACTTCAGGGAACGAAGCTCAGCTCAGCTCAGCCCAGTGGGTTCCAGGAACARCGTTGGGTGGTGAGGGAGGGGAGAAACAGTCCCCTCTGAGTCTGAGATGGCTCTCCGTGAAACAGCTCTCTTTTATTGGGTGTAATGGGGCTATATAAGCTTTGGGGAGTGGGTTGTGAGGTTTCAGGGGTGAGTGTACATCACTGGCTGCTGCCAATGTGCTGGGGATGCTTCATTTGCAGGGGCTTGCTGGACACGTCTTTATAGGGAGACAGGAAGTTAAACCTGTAATGTGGCCGCCGGGCTAAGTGACTACCTGAAGAGTGGCAGAGGTGGGGGTCGTAAGGTTACACGCTCCATGACATGCAGGCCCAGAGCAAGGAGGGAACAGGTCTATGCCTGCYGACAGTCTCARGATGAGATTTTYGGTGTGTGGACATGTCTCGGCCTTACACTTGTTCATGGGGTGCCCCAGTAGTCCCAATATTCCCAGAAAGCCTGGAAGATTCCTGGATAGCAGCTCTTCCCTAGTCCATGATGGATAACTAGGAACCTTGGTCTGGCTGTTAAATAGGGCAGCAGTAGCAGCAGCAGCAGAAGCAGCAGCAGCAGCAGCAGCAGCAGCAGCAGCAGCAGCAGCAGCAGCAGCAGCAGCAGCAGCCTCCCTGGGGCAAATCAACAACTCCTGGCAAGAGGCAGGCCATGAAGAAAAGGTGAGAAGCTCTTCTTCCTTTTGCTCTACCGTTTCTATCTGGGTTGCTACCAGGAGGTGCTGCCCACAATTGGAATGGGTCTTCCCACATCAGTCAGGGCAATTGGCGTGGTGCTTCAGGTGAGGCTCCCCAGTAATTTGTGGTGAATTGGCATTCAACCCAATCATGGTGTAAGGGTATGTGAAATATGAATCGTTTTTTTCTAGGAATGCAGACATGTTTCYAACATCGCGGACTTAYCAGCCTTCTCTTCWCTGGAACAAAGATCTGTCTTGCTGAAACTGCTATTTATTCAGGTAATTATTCATTGCCCTTGAAGTTTTTTTTTCTTCTGAGCATCACCTCCAGATTCCAGGCTCAAAGAGGCATGGACATGGARAGGTTAGCACAGTTTTCTCTAGGTCCAAGATCTGACTTTCTGCTCTGACATCTACTGTATGTGTCACTTTTCTGAACCTTGAGTATTTCTGTCTATTTGTGTGTATATATTTATGTATRTGGTCACACATGTGTGTGGATACACAAGTATAAAGAAGCCAGAGGTCATCAAGAAGGTATATTCTTCAACCATTTCCCCAGCTCATCATCATCATCATCATCATCATCATCATCATCATCATCATCATCATCATCATCATCATCGTCATTGTCATCATCATCGTCATCCTCATTGTCATCCTCACCATCAGTTAGCTGGCCTGGCTAGCCTCTGTAGTGTCTGCCTGCAGAGTACTGGGGTTGCAGACACACACTGTTGTGTCAGGAGTTTTACATTAATGCTAGGAATCTGAACTCATGTCTTGAAGTGTGCGCAGCAGGCATTTTTTACCAATTGAGAAATCTACAGCCCTTACCTTTGATACACCATTACATTTATTTATTTATTTTTAAATAGTAGGGGCTAGAGAGATGGCTCTGCAGTTAAGAGCACTGGCTGCTCTTCCAGAGGACCTGGGTTCAATTCCCAGCACCCACATGGCAGCTCACAACCATCTGTAACTCCAGTTCTAAGGGATCAGCTACGATCACAGACATTGATGTGGACAAAGCACTAATACACATAAAAATAAATAAATCTTAAAAAAATGAAATTGCAAAAAAAAAAAAAAACAAACTGTGAAACTTTCCCAGTGTAAGACTTGCTCTAACAATCTGAAAGCATGCAGCTCAGCGGCACTAAATACATCCTCACAGCCTTCATCACCTCTGCCCACTTCTCATCATCTCCAGTGACAACAATGCTTCCATTAAACGCAGATGGTTCGTTCCTCCTCCTCTCTTAACCCCTAGTTTTTGACTCTAAGTTCCGCATATTAGTAGAACCAACCGTGGAGTCTTTGTCTTGTTTGTCTCGTCATAACATTTTCACGGATGTCCATGTGGCAGCACATGTAACATGTCCTCCATTTTATCTGTCTACYGTCCTTATAGATCAGCTTTGCTTTATAGATTTGTCTATGACATCACCCTTGGGGTGCTTCTTCCTTTGGCTTCTGTGAGTAATGTTCCCATGGACATGAGCATGAATATATCTCTTTGGGATGTGTATTTAATTTTTCTTTCCCTTTTTAAAAAGAGATTATATATATATATATATATATATGTATATATATATATATATGAGTACACTGTAGGTATCTTCAGACCCACCAGAAGAGAGCATCAGATCTCATTACAGATGGTTGTGAGCCACCGTGTGGTTGCTGGGAATTGAACTCAGGACCTCTGGAAAGGCAGTCAGTGCTTTTAACTGTTGAGCCATCTCTCCAGCCCCATGTATTTAATTATTTTTGGTTTATATTAGTAATTAGAATGATGTGATCATAGTGAAGTTCTAATTGCAGTTTTTTGAAAAATTATTCTGTATAATAGTTTTGTCACTTTACATTCTATAATAAGGCACCTGGTTTCTATTATTTTCACAAGCTCTTATTTCTTCCGTAATTTTTGTTCTCAATAATAATCACCTCCACATTTGAGAGCTATCTAAACCTTAATCCTTATTTATTTATTTATTTATTTATTTATTTATTTATTTATTTTTGAGGTACTGCATTGCTATGAAACACGAGTTGTTCTCATGCCATCCTCCTGTCTCAGCCTTCCTAATACTGAAAGATTACAGGTAGACCTCACTTCATAATTTTCATATGATAAAAGGAGTATGATAGTTGTCACTCTGAAGACACAAAGGACATTCTCTTTGCCATCCCCCTATTCCCAGGCAATTAGGGTCCATGGACACACTTTGGAGACGCTAATAAATAGTTTGTCCCACATATAGTTAGGAATGATGTGGCTCTTGATCTAAAGAAATATTTAAGC
>BDUI01007395.1:52076-70434 GCA_002335545.1 Apodemus speciosus
TAAAGCTTTGAGGCATTTATCTATATCTAAATGTATATTTATATGTATATCTCTTTATATGTATCATATTTGATTAGAAGCTGAGATTCTCTAATACAAGAATAAGGAATAGTAATATTCATGATTAAGATGGAGAGATGGGGATGGGAATAGAGAAAGACTGGTTAACAGTACAAGATTAAAGCATGAAGAAATATGTTCTGATGTTATGTCTCAAAGAAGGGAAACTGATTATAATAGGGTACTGAAAATTGTCCAAGTAGCAGGCAAGGGAATGCCCAACAATCTCACTGCCGAGAACAGTATATAGAAGGGGAAGCATGTTCTGACTTCCCTGTTTTGATCATTAAACAGTGTACACAGGTTCTGACAGCAACACACTCCATCTCACTAATATGAGTAATTCTATGTTAATTAAAAAATAGAAATGAAATGCATGTGAGTTCAATAGATTCTGCTCATAATGAGTCTCTCCACTTCCCTCCATCTTTCTCTCTGTGCGCGTCCCTGCTGCTGGAGAAACACATTTGTTTTGATTGTAAAGCTCTATTTAGCTATTAAAAACCACAACTCCAGTTTTTATGCTTGGAAATCCTCAGAACGTGTTACTGCTCTAGGGAACTAGCGGCCCGTGTCCTTGAGTGAACAYGGCTTCGGTGGCACTTGGAGCATCTGAGCTGCCTGCTTCTGTTTGCTCTGTAAGTATTGCACATGGAGATCTACATCCGGAATGAACACAGTTCTCCCGTAGGCCTTTCCAAAGCGTAGCTCACGGGCTGGCCAGCTACGGGATCAGGGCCGGTGCAGTAGATTTGAGACACCAGGATGTAGACAGTGAGGACTAAGAGCTTGCAGGAGGAAGAGCCGAAAAAGCCCAAGAAAAACCCCGTGCATAAGCTGTTTCTCTGCTATTATTAGCAAGGTGAGGGGGTCTAGGCAGCACTTCGTGGTCTTTAAGGACATTTCGGTTTCTCTTGGCATCATGCACTGAAATTATTTTTTCCTTTTTTTTTTCATGCTGCCTCTGAAACATGACCTCTGTGCAGAGTCTATCTCAGGAAATGACAATTGGCTGTCGTATCCCATACAAATTGATTGGATATGACAGCTTAAAGGAATAACTCTTGGCCAGAGGGGAGAGCTTTTACTTGTGTTCTCTTATTTTAATCCCTTTTAAGCCTTCTTGGTTAATTTTACTATTTCAATTAGATCATTTAAAAATCAACACATTACATACCAACCTCCCCTAAGAGCAATCATAAGATTTGATGGTTTTTCTGATACGCGGAATAGGGTTTCAAATTTGCATTATTCTATCTACTGAATTAACTATGAATTCTAAACCAAACTAAGGCCGCCATGTGCTTCCAAGCATCTCTAATCTGAACCATCTGGCAAGGCGTGGCTCTGCAACAGCATCCCTCTCAGGACACACTGCGGATTCTGTCCCTGCTTGAGGTTTTGGCCAACTATCAACATGACTATAATTCTCTTTTAAGAAATATAGCTTTTGACTGGGATCTTGGAGTCTTGGTTGCCTTTGCCTGCACGTATTTATATGAACATGGGCACTTGTGTCCCATTCTCTGCATATTTCAGAATATATTTGTAGTAAACTTCTTTTAAAGAGACAGAAGGTTTTGCTGTACATAAGACATGCTCGTGTTTGACCTCACTTACTCCACATAAACAAGGAAGAGCTTACAGGGTAAGCAAGGGTGCACTGCTAACTAACACAGCTAATTGTCACAGCCGCTGCAATTACTTTTTAAATGGTTAAGTGCAGAAAACATATCAGCTTTGGAATTAGAAAGTAAAACTTGTAGATGACGGTTCCAACGACGATTTTAACATACAAGACAAACAATGTTTTTGAGGATCCTGTGGTTAAAAATAACCAATCCAGGCACACCTCACTTTTTCAGCTACGATCAAGCACAAAGAAACCAATCTAAATCTTTGATTCGAGAGAAAAACAACACTGTGCTAAATTCTTTAGCTAGGAATAAGCATGTCTTTGCAACACTAGTAATCAGTACGCACGTGGGAAGAACAAAATATAGACGCCTTGCTATAAGAAAGGGTAGAAGGCTTTTCTTGGAAATAAAGATGCTAATTCTATTTTCACTGGTTCTCTTTGTTAGCAAGCGCTCAGTTTAAAAGTTCTTTTAAAAATGGAACCTTTCAGGATTTCACATAAATGTGTAATGCTCCTTCGCCAAAGTCCCCTCTCCCCTCTCTTCTCTTCACCCCTTCTCTCTCCCACCTTCTGTCTGTGTTTGTCCTCCTTCTACGTTTATGGGTCTAATTGCAGGCATGTGAGTGGGGTGTTATTTGCCTTAGCAGGGGCAAGGTACCAACGACCATACCTCTGAGGCACTCCCCTGCCTGAACTCTTCTGATAAAACTGTGCGAATGCCTGTGTGGCTGGGGAAACATCAGTCTATTTGCTTATTAGTAATGGGAGAGGGACGCAAAGTGATCAGTTCTTCTGCTGACATTAGGTAGCTCATGCACACACACACACACACACACACACACACACACACACAGACACACTCACATATGGAGCAAGAGAAGGTGCATTTTAGCACTAGATGATCAAGAGGTGATTCTATTTCTGTCTCCGATAGACCTCTGAGGGAGAACACTGTCCTCCTGAGACCACGTGAGACTGCTGACACGCTGTTAAACCTGACCCCGGGTATCTGAATATGGAAAGAAAATGCTCAAGAGTGTCTATGCATATGTCCATCTCTAGAAAAGATGGCAAATAGCCAGCCTCCTCTACACAGGACTCCAGACAGCCACATGAGCTATGAGTTTCCTTTATAAAAGCTGAGGGCATCAGTATGAGAAGTTAATCCAAAACAGAAAACAACAACAACGATAGAGAACTCCCCCCAACAACCCAAGAAAAATGCATGCGTACCTAGCGTGTACCCGGAGTAACAGCTGGCATGGCATTTAATCCACTGAAATCCAGGTGTCCCTGCCAGTTACTAGTTAGTTCATTCTGCCCTCATAGTAAAAATGTTTTTTTCCCCTGTATTCACTGCTACCTGGCTGCCCTAGTTCTTTCTATTGGAACTCCTCAGTCACAACCTTTCGCATTCAGAAACAAAAGACACGCTGTACAAATGCCTCTGAGCCCAGGCCATTTAGGCAGCACATACAGATTGTTACAGATTTTGAAACTTATTCTTGTACCTTAAGTAATAACTATAGCTGCTATCTCCTGGACTCTTAAAGCGTGTCCCATACAAGCATTTTATATGTGCTCACTGATTTCAGTCTCATTAACAAGCCGTTGATTTGCCCAAGGTAGTTGGTAAGTAATAGATGTAAACTGCAATTCCAGGCTATGTAGCCCATATACATGTACTTAAGTATATATGTAACTACTTCCCATGACTCAGACGGAATCTTTCTCACTGAACAGCAGTGGTTAAATGTCTGGGATGAGAGGATTCTGGACTTGTCTTGTGCGTCTCTTTCCTTGACATGTGCATGAAAAGGGCACATAAATTAGCCTAGTTCACACGTACAGGGTCCAAGCATCTCCTATAACTGAGGAGCGTAGGCCAGGTGCTTAAAAATGAAGTCTGGTGAAGAGCAAGTAGATCCGAAAGTTTTTATAGAAAAGGGACAGCTACTTCTGAATCCCGACCAACTGGGAATGCCTCTGGTGGGTATCGYGTAAAAGTTTGTTGAATAAATAGATGAATTTTTCAAACCCTTATCAAGGTTACGGCTGAGAGACTAAGGATGTTTAGCTAGGTTTCACCTTCTTCCCATGGAACTTGTCTGCCATATTAGTGAATGAAGAAAATGCAATGTTCTTCCACGTTTTGCTGTGGGCTGACCTGTGCCCCTGGTCCTCTAAATGCATTATTCTGATGCTCTAACAATGAATGGGATGACATTTGCTAATGGTGCATACTTAAAAGTCATGAGCTCGCAAAGTAGGGTTCTAATAAGATAGGATCGGTGTTATTGAAAGAAGCATCTGAGAGCTGGCAGTCTTTCTGCATCCTCAGATGGTAGAAGAAGAGCTGCATATGCGTATACATAGTGTGTGTGTGTGTGTGTGTGTGTGTGTGTGTGTGCACGCGCGCGTGTACATGCATACCCTAGTGCTTTTGAGGTACTAGAGAACAACTTGCTGGACTTGGTTCTTTCTATCCACAATGAGGGTCCTGAGGTAATTAAATTAACTCAGGTAATTAAACTTGGCTGCAAGAATCTTTATCTGCTGAACTGTCTTGCTGGCTTGTCTATTGTATTTTGTCATCACAATTATCTTAAGAAGTGTATAGACCCTTTTCCTTGTTAATCCTGGGCCACTCAGAATACTCTTCCTCAGCTCCATACCTAAATCAAGGTTTCCCTGACTTGGTGAATAACTACTGAGGGGCCAGGGTAATGAAGACAGATGTAGATGTCACAGGCCAGAGAAGTTGTCATACTGCCTGCTGATTGCGACTGCCAGGACCAACTATTCATGAGGGCAATTCCTTGAAACACAGATGGAGAAAATCTCATCAAGGGGGCTATAGTACAAAGAAGGAAGAAGGGGGAAGGACATTTAGGAGAATGAATGCCATATACAATCCTGGTGCTACATCTAGATGTTTATATGCACATTAATGGGACACCTTTATTATCATAAATAAGTATTCATGGGACACCATTAGTTATCATAACAGAAAGTTTCAGCTTGACCTGTGCTATAGCAAGATGGAGAAACTATTTAAAAAGAGTTTGCTCAAAAGCTATATGATTATTTTATGGCCGCATCAAGTCAGTCACTACTTGTTGGTCATCAGGATTCATGAACATATTCACAGCCCTTTACTGCTGTGTTCAGATGAGGAATCACCTCGGATTCCATCTCTTTTCTAGAACTGATGCCACAATCCATCTTTGCCAAATCTATCTCAATGTCTAATTCTACTCCTTGTGTTATTTGTTTGCAGTTAGGTTCTCACCGTGTAGCCCTGGCGGACCTGGAACTTGCTATACAGATCGGGCTGGCTTCACACCAATCCGCCTGCCTTTGCCTCCTCAATGCTAAGATCAGTGGCATGCACCTCTGTGCCCAGTCCTTGTGTCGCTTACCCTTTGGGGAAGACCCAAGAAGAGGGTAGGTGATGAGTGAAAGCTGGCAAGGCTGATTTTCTGCTTCTAGCTTTCTGGGCCAAATGGAAAAGGGAGTGACTGCTGCTTCATTTAATAAGAGCCGCTGTCTAGCGCTAGCTTCTATCGTCAGACCAGTCACATTCAGTTGCGTAAAAGAAGTGTTTTCTCATGTCTGCATTTCATGTCAGCCTGCACATTTAAAGTCAGTTAGGCCTGTTTCTCTCATCCAACCCATGACACATTAGTGTTTTGTTTGTTTTGTTTTGTTGTTTTTCTCTTTTTTTTTTTTTGATTAAGAGTTAATTATATTTTTATGTTCTTCTTAGAGGTAATCTTTAATTTTTCATAACTCGGTACTATGAACTGTGCGTCACAGCTACAAAAGAGCTCCTCTTCTGTTTGATGACTCAGGTGTATCAAACATCTTATTTAAGAACTGGGTATCTCCTTGGCCTGCATGTTCTGGCCCATGGAGTTGATTTTCCCATTACATAGCACCTATGATGTGTGTTGGGATAGCAGGAACTTACAGTAAGTATGAAGCACGGATCTTCAAAGAATCTTCTATTCTTCTGCCCTTTCCTTTCTGGTTGCTAATAAGAGCCTTTTAAGCAAATCAAGAGAATTGCTTAAAAATAGTTCTCTCAGGTTGTTCCTAAGAAAGTTAATCCTTTCATATTAAAGAAAGAAACATAAGTCACACTCTAACATTTATTGGTTAAAATATACTTTAGAAAAGAAATTGTAATTCATTTGGAGCTCTGTGTCCAACAACTTTTTATACAATGTTGCTTTATAGATTTGGACTAAGAATCTCAGTCTGGGTTGAAGGAGGGACATAATTTGTTGGGAAATTGGCCCAATTGAAATGCGCCTCACAATCCTGCCAGAGGCTGGAAAGGGCCTCTTTATAGGACCAGGGAGCACATCAAGGCCAGCAGGACTCTCGGAGGATCAGCAAGCTATGTTGTCAGCTAGGAATGGAGCTGCAGTGTCTGTCTTTCTGTCCCAGCAGCAGCGGTCCAGGCCCTATCCTGGTTTAGCATTATTCCTTACAAGTAGAACTCTCTTTGAGGTCACTGGAAACCTCAGCAGACCCAAAGGCTGGGCAGTAGAGGCCACCAGTTTCACTCTATCTGTAATCTTTGTAGAATCTTAATGAGAAGTGAAGCCACACATAGGAAAAAAATATAACTGAGGGTTTTTAACACTGGCACCAGTAAGGTCAACTGATATCACCCCGCTTCGCATTTTGCTTTCCTCCCCAAACCGTGGAGGGTTAGCCACGGTCAGTTGCAGGCAATTGCCAGAAGATCCTGAAAAAAAAAAAAGAGGAGAGGCCCTGAACAAAGAAGCCAAATCAGGAAAAACAGGAAAAGAAAGAAAGAAAGAAAGAAAGAAAGAAAGAAAGAAAGAAAGAAAGAAAGAAGGAAAGAAAGAAAACCCTCTGACCACAGTAAGCCACTAAATAAAGCACTTTTTACTTACTTCGATGCAAATAATTCTAAGATATATATATTTCTGATTCTCTTCATTCCGTTTTAAAGAGAACGACCACACCAGGGTAAGCAATGCAGGGTGGCCAGACATATAATCTAATGAGAGTGTGTGAAGCCACTACAGAAGGCAGCAGGATCGCTGCCAGGCTGTGATGGGCCGCGTGGCTGATTTCTGTGCAGAGGCACCGATATTTTCCAAGTATAGACAGCCTTTATTGAAATGAAAATAGAAAATGCAGGCCCAGTGCCCACACGAAAAATTTAGTGTAGGAGACACACGAAGCCGCCCAGGGAGGGAGAAAGTATTTGGCCTTCCGACTCACAACAGAAAAAATAAGCTCCCCTAAGACAGTTTTGCATGAGGAGGCCGAAAGCTCGGCAAGGCCTTGCAGAAGGAAGAGGAATGGACGCTTGTTTTCGGACACGATGGTTTTATGAGCCGCCTGGGCCTCCTTTGCAATTATGTAGCAGAAACATGGGAAGGATCAATGGAGATTTACAAGAAACCATTGGCTACAATGAAGGCAGCATCATCATGGTGACACACCCTAGCCTTTTCTTCTCGCAGTCCTCTCTGTTCCAGCAAGTAAACTATTCATATAATCTTTAAATTACTCGAATGCAACAAGAGAGAGAGAGAGAGAGAGAGAGAGAGAGAGAGAGAGAGAAATTCAGCTGACTTGGTTTTGGTGAGCTAGTATCCCAAAAGTACCGACTTTAACAAATGAAATTTGTCAAAGGGTCAGACCAGGAGAGAAGCCATAAATTGCAAGGGAGGGCATTTGCTTACTCAGATATGTGTGACTTTTGTTTGTTTTATAGCACTTGCTGGCTTGGACCTAAAAAAAATGTACCCTCATTACCCACATACCCTCAGAGTGCTAGAGTGTAGGCGTGTGCTACCATGCCGGATTTCCCACGTTGATTGGAGTCCRGTTGGCTCTCCAAATTTTCCTGTCAGGTTAGAAGATAATCATAATCCGATAGCTTATGAGTGCCAGGCTTCCAGGAAGAAAGCTTTGATAATCTGCTATAGGTCTAGTGCTTGCCCGTTGACCCCACAGACAAAGGTTTACCAGAATTTCACAGAATTGAATCCAGGGATCAAGAATTCTTAAGGTAATTTCTGAGGATGCAAGGCAGGCATCAGTCATTTTAAAGTCACCCAGGTGCCTGTAACAGTCAGGTAAAAGTCAAGGTAAAGGCTCGGCTTGCTTCATTGCTTCTCTATTCACGCTCCTCCCTCCACAGCAGAGGGCCACACACCTACATGTGGTTTCAAATCTTACTGGTACAGAATGACCCGGGATGCAGTCTTTAGAGGAAATGCCAACTGACTTCAATTTAGTTTTTCCATCCGTGGATACTTATCTCGTTTCATCATTCTTTGGAGCCAGTTTCTAGTCTGCAGCCACTGAGAGCTTACGGTAGAAAAAAAATGTAAAGAATAGATTCTCAACACTTGTATATATGAAAAGATTTAGTACCATAGACATGTTCCCTACGATCTCAGATACGTGTTTTGTCATCTGCAAGGGACGCTCACAGTCTCAAGTTAAGCTTTCCCAATGAACTCATCTGCTTGCTATCCCAAAGTAACCTGCCATTAGCCTGACTATAGAAGATACGAAAGATGCTAGTTTCCTGGGTTGCTTTGGATGAAATCAAAGTATTAGCTTTATGTCTACTTGCCTATCCCGTGGTCCCAAGTTTATGGATGAAACAGTAGTCTAGATGTCAGTGGGAAGCACATTTTAGAGATGATTAATACTTAAACAAGCAAAGTTTGAGTGAAGCAGATTGTCCTCAGTAACGAGGGAGGTTTCATCTAATCTGCCGAAGGCCTCAGAGAGGAAACTGGAGTTCTCCAAAGAAAAACTGGTTCTTGGCAGCATGGAAGTTCTTACTCCCTGGCCTGGGCTACAGATTTCAGCTTCAGGACCGCTGAAATGTAGGCATCCACCACTGCCTACATTTTCACCCTCTGACCAGCTCTATATCTTCTAGGCTTGCCCACCCTCCAAATTTATGAACAAATTCATTTCAAAGTCACTCTCTCTTCTTCCTTTCAAAGGATACCTTTAGCTCTCGAATATCTGATATATATTTCCCATTGGTTCTATTTTTCTGGGAAAATAAAACCAGCAAAATCCTGCCTCATATAGCCTGGAATCTTTAGAAAGAGCTGTATCTCAGTATCCTTGCGGGGCTAGTTTCAGAACCTCCCTTCCTTCAAGTATCTGCAGATGCACAAATCTTTATGTGAAAGGGTGTAATATGTGCATATAACACGCACATATCTCCCTGTATGCTTAAAGGATTCTCTAGACTATTTGCAATAACTAATGCAGTAACAAATGGCATACATCTTATTGCTATATTCTTCAGAGAATAACGACAAAAAGTATGTGTGTGTTTGGTAGTGATGGTTTATTTTCAGATATTGTCAGGCTACAGAGAGTTGACTTCATGCACACAGAAGCAGAGGGTGTAGAGAACTGACCGTCATGTCTCTCACTATCTCGTTCTTTTCAAAGACTTGGAGCTCACTCTTTTCACCTTTTGGAAACTGGCTCTACAGTTTGGTCCTATAGTTGCTTTAGTTAGAATGCTTAAGCTCGGCTAAGCTATGACACACACTAGACAGTCTAGTATAACTGCATTCTGCAGGTAGGACGCTTTTAAAAATGTGATTTCCTAAGTGAGTCCTTTATGGACATCTAGGTCACTTTCACAAACCCTCCTATTTTATATTTGAGAACATAGTTCTGCTATTAGATATCTTCAGATGCACATGTAGCTAAATTAGATAGTTTTGACTTGATATCTAAAGTTTAAGAGTCTTTACAATTTTCAGCACCAGTATGATGATCAAATTACTCAGTTTGGGTAGAATCCTAAATATTCCAGAGGATAGCAGATAGAGATTAAAATTGTCATTTCTGCTTCTGGTTGCTTGATGAATTAAAGACAGTAGGGACAATTTAGGGGATGGAAAGATATGTTTTGCTTTTTGGTTTTGTTTTGTTCCCTTAAGAATCTATAGAGTTACATGTATTTATTTATTTATTTATTTATTTATTTATTTATTTATTTGGTGTTAGATTTTATTTTGTGTGCATGAGTGCTTTACCCATCTGTATATCTGTACACCACATGCATGCCTGGTGCCTAAGAGAGTGGAGAGCTTCCAAGTGAATGCTGGGACTTGAAACAGGATCCATTGCAAGAATAGCAAATGCCCTTAACCTCTAAGCCAACTCTCCAGCACCAAGATGAAGAAGTTTTATTCAACATCTTTTCATAACTCTTATGTGACTTTATCTTGCTTATTCACATAACTTCTGGATTTTAATAAAATAAAATAATATCAGGACCATATTCTCTTCTAAAACACATATATTGGATCGTCTAAATGAGAAACTAAAACTAAGGCTGAATGATCATTTAAGTCTTTAGTAAATGATACCCGAGCCACCATGAGAAGGAAGAAAGGATGCTTGGCTCAGTCAATGCTGGTATTAGCTTTGTGACCTGACAAAACAAATAATTAAAAGATTCTGAGAATGTCAAAGACTTGGTCGTCTTTATTCAGTGTTACCATGATCCCATTGGCTTGTTTATTATATAACATTGTGAGTATTAACCATATTACCCATTATTGCCACAGGCCACCAGTACTCAGTTAATATAATTAGAAAACTTATGATAAACATCATAAGCATTGACTGAAACAGCATGGGCTACTTCTTGGAGTTTTAAAATTAAAGATATGCTTTCTGTATATCAAAACAGTTTAAAAGGCCCTGGCTTTCAAAAATGTGCTTCTCCTTATCCCATAAGCCCTATAGTATTTTCCTGGCAATTCAGCAAACCCTTAAAACTGAACGGAATTAGAATTTTGTGCTTCTATGTTTACAAAAAGAGCCTATCAGGCTGACAAACTTGATAATCTTTCAAAAAAGAAAAAAAAAGAAAGAAAAGAAAGGAAAAGAAAGAAAGTTCTCATTTCAAAGGTTCAGAAAATAAAGGTTATTTACTATGCAGGCCTGGACTTCCTGTTAAGTCGTTTGTGAGATAGCAAATTAGAAAAACATGGGCAGAGTTAGAGGTTACTCAATCACGTTGAAGCTAGGCCTTTCTTCCAGCAGCTCCTGTTCCTCAAATTATATCTGATAATGTTCTAAAGTGTAAACATATTTCAGTTCAAAAAGATACTCGGGTCTTAGATATAACATGGCGCAAGGGTTCCTAGGGCGAGGCAAGTAGATTTGCCTCTTTAGATGCGAGTGTTCTGAGGAGTTCTCAGAGCCTTCAAATTCTAATATTTGAGAAACTGAAATTTTGAGGTAGAATGCATGCTTTCCATTTTCCTATGCGTAATCTCATTAATAAAGAGGTTGGTATGCTGGCCTACACTAAGGCCTGCCATTTGGGCAAAGTCGTGGCAATAGAACAAATGCACGCGCGTGTGGCCTAATTTCAGTGCCAGTGTGTCAAACAGAAGAGAAGTCGCATGTTATTTAGAATCAAGGAGTAAAACACCCCCAACTCTCTGATACAATCTGCACTTGCAAAGTAGAAACAGCATCTACCTTTCTCAACAATTCAAGTCACGTTGGTGGTAAAGCTTCCCCCAGCTCAGCTCCAAAAGTATCATTATCTCCAAAACAAGATGGCACCTACAGACTTAGAAACGGCAACAACCATTGAAGTGTGCTTCCGAGACAGGAGGGAACTCGGCTGGTAATGCTTTCAGGGTGCCCACATGGGTGGGCTTGCATATGCTGCCCCTAAGCAGAGGAAGTGGGACACCACAATTTCTTCATAAGTGTGAGGTCTTTATAAACTCATCCTCAAGGGGGCTGTTTTAAATAGAAAGAAAATGACACACAGTTCCCAACCAGGCTTCCTAACCATTTGAGCAGGGCTGCCACTTTCCAAAAACATTAGGTTACTGTGGGGGAATTTTCCAAAATTGTCAACAATTCCATTTTTAAACTCAGTTCTTCTTCCCAATCCAAGACAGATGCAGTACAGTTTGAACTGTGTTCGGTGTGGTAGAAGATGGGAATTATTTTTACTTTGCTGACTCGTACCTGACAGTGGAAGACATATTCTGGTGTGGTTTTCTTGAACTTCATATTCCAAACCAAGGCCACTCCATCTGGTTCGTGGGGAGCATCTTCGTTGTTGCTATAAGAAGCAACCATCAGCTCAGGGTACTAAATGAAAGAAGTCACGAGGATTCATCACGTTAAGATGATAGCATAGGAATTTTCTCATGACCCCACTACATGCATGTCTACAATATAGTCTATCAGTGTGTACCACTACTGGCTCATACGATTTTTTTATCCTACATATGTGTGCTATGTTACACATTTCAAGTGGTCCTATCTTTTTAAGTCTTGGCATATTTAATATCAAATCAACAACCCTGCGTTCTGTCACTCATTTTTGTCTGGGAATGCATGGTCACTAAACTGGAAACATGCTCAGTTCCTACGGAATCAATCACTTTGGGCTACCCTCTCCTTTCTTCTATATTGGTTTCCATGACAACTTTCTGATTTTTCTTTCTTGGCTGCTTTGTAAAACTCATGCAGATTCTCCTTTTGTTACATACATTCCCAGCAAGGCTTCTCTTTCTTCTTATTTTTTTTCCTCTTAATTTTACCTTCTTTCCAGGTTATCCTGTAGATTCCAGTGGCTTTTTGTAAGGTTAATAAGTTGATAATTTTCAAATGTCTTCTAGGCTTGATATATATATATATATATATATATATATATATATATTGCTGTTATTGTGTTGTCTTATCTATCTATCTATATCTCAAGCCATATATATATATAYAYAYAYAYACACACACACACACACACACACACACACACACACACACACACACATATATATATATATATATATATATATATATATATATTAATATTTGACTGCCCGCTTGGGTTTGAGCAAAAACTTATCAATACCAGAAGGAACACATAGAAAATATACTCAATTGGCTTTCCTACAGAGCTTACTGCTCTCCCTGTATTCCACCAAGTTTGTGCCTTATATGTGGTATTCCCCTAACTGACCAAACCTGATAGTCTATTTCCATCTTTCCATGTTCCTTTCTTGCTTCCCCAAATGCTGTTTATCACTACATACCACACGCATTTTGAATTTATATTTTGTTTTTTCATTCTTTAGGGCAGAGACACCAAAATTAACCTCTTGTCTGATGAAGGTATCAGACTTGCTGCTGTTCTCATTGGCTGGGAATTATCAAACTAGAGGTTCAGAGATAGAAAGATACAATCACATCAGGCTTCCCATAGCCTGTGCCCACCTCCTCCCTACTTTAGCCTTTGTCAGGATGAACATGTAAATGTATTTGATAAGTTACCCTCAGCATGACAATTAATGTCTCATCATGGCTTTCAAGGGAATGATGCAAATCATGTAGAATCCTTTTTGACCTGCCTTTCTCCATTGCTTCTGTTTAATGTCTTATGGCCTTTTTCTTTCACTCTAAAACACACTCTACCCAGACTTAACCAGCTAACCATGAATCACATAGCTACTACCTTGTATGCTCACTGGAAGCCCCTTCTGTGTTGTTTATCTCATTACAGTTTGAGACTGAATAAAGATACTAAGTCCTGTAGATAATCCAAACATTTATCCCTCCCTTGCCTCTTAGCATCATTGATTTTATGCCCCTATTAAAACACTCGTTCAGTTGTATTATGTTCCTTTCTCAGTGTGTCTTTCCCTAAATCACAGTGTCCTTGAGTATTAGGACTAGGATGTCCTTGCTGTTATTGTGTTGTCTTATCTCTGAACTCATATTTAATAAACCCAAACATATGACATGCTAAGGTAAAAAAGTTTACTGAATAATTCATCATTTTTATATTCTTAGAAAGTCTCTTTTATTTCAGTAGCTCTGTGATCAGCATAAATATTAATTCCTTTGTTATCAAACCTCACCATAATTACACGCTTAAAGGTAAGAAGCATAGTCATGCAATTACAAGGAAGGCTTTAAAGTGATGTTGAAAACAGCTTTCACCCTACATGAACTCTGTCCTGAGCATGAAGAAATAGATAAGGGGTCTTGTGAGCATTTTCCAAGTGAGAACACATTTCACACATGTGCCATTCGTACCTAGGCTTCTCAGGGGTGGCTCTGGTACACACCAGAATTATTAAAGCTCACATACACCTCGTCTCACATATGGTCTAGTGTTTTCTTCCTGTCTGCTATACTATGTATATGTTCAGACTGAACAATACTCAATATAAACGTAAACTTTTGACTTTTCCTTTATACGAACCATAACTAAACCTAAGCCATCAGTGTGGCTCATTCATTCTTTCAACTACAGAGAGTTGCAGCTTACTGGTTGCTACAGAGGCATACCACAGCACACATGGACATGGCCACCAAGGGAAGTCATCATTCTTTATTAGAAAATGCTCCTTAGCAGATGAATCAAGGCCTATTAAGCAAGCCCTTTGATTCAGAGCCCGTTCAATGAAACGAACATCCAGATAAACACAGAAGTCTCCAGACTGTCCATCTGAAGTTTAACTATGTCACATGTGAAAAGGCAAGTCTATAAACACTGACACCACTACCGCAGGGGCCAGAGAGCAGCCAGATGTGTCTGGAATAGCATCCCACAGCCTCACATCTGGGTCTCATCGTTCACACCCACTTGCAGCTTTTCTTTTCTTTCTTTTTTTCCCCCTCATCTAAAAATATTTTAACTTGCTTGGCTTTCAAGTTTCTTTAACAAACAGGCTGTGCGTTAGCGAAAACTCCAGGAAAATGCCTTTGGCGAAGTTTTCTATAAGAGGAATTACAAGGTGTAAAGGGACCGACTTACATGTTATCTAATGCAGACTGGTATGATTTCAAAGTGTCTTCTTGTACTTCTTTTAAAAAACTGCTTGAGCATGTCTAGTCATATTTACTCATTATCAAGTTTCCTAGTAATTGTKGAAATTTAAATGTTTAAAATTATACTTTTGAACAATTGTGAACTTTCTGGTCACCTAATTACACACAAGGACTAGATTATCCCATATTTAATTTAGACAAATTTTACCCAGAAATTACTAACTTTGCTCTCAAGCCCAGTTATATCTTCAGGAGGAACAGAATCTAATATTTCCTGGAGACAATAGAGCCAGGATGCTTTAAGTGGACCTTGTGTTCCAGGCACTGAGCCGGGCACTGTCATAACTCGCTTGTTACTCAGGTCTGTATAAAGAAGATAATGGTTTACTCATTTCTACAGGCAAAGAAGATGAATCCTTAGGTAAGTGATGAGTTCTAAGTCATAACGCTCATGAATGACAGTGTGAGAAACCCCGTGGAAGTCAGTTGGGACCAAAGGCTTATATCCCTGTATGTCTACTGTGGTATTGTGTCCCCTGCATAACTGAAATGTGCCATTAAGTACAACATAGGACCATTCATGTTAACATTTTTGTTCTACAGGAGCTCACCCTTGGCTGGTAGGAAACATGATACATGTAGGAACAACACCAGCTCAATTCTGTAGAGGCATGGGCATGTGCTGAGAGTGAAGACAGAAAAACAGTGACACTCAGTAGGGGTGGGTATTTCAATGAGACAGCTGGGAAGGACATCTGAGAAGCAAGAATGGTGAAAGGTCTCAAAAAACTAAAAATAAGTTTACCATATGATATTTACCATATGATAAAGCTACGACAATCCTTGGCATATGCCTAAAGGAACAGGCATCCTCTTTCATGGATACCTGCTCCCTCACGTTCATTGCTGTCATTTTCACTAYAGTTAGGGAACAGAAAAAAAAATCTAAATGTCCTTCTGTTGATGAAGGTATCACGAAAGTGTTGTGTATACACACTGAATTGCTATTCAGTTGTAAAACAAAGATTAACTCATTAATTTTTCAGGTAAATGGATGGACTGAGGGAAGAGTCTATTGCATACAGTGACCCTGATCTAGAAAGAGAAACACTGTATGTTCTTCCTCATCTGTAGCTCCTAGTTCCAAATCTTCAGGTGTGGGTATAAAACGTGGAATAACTCCAGAAATAAGAAAGGTAAAAAGGGATAATTGTGGGGCTGCAGAGAGAGGAATGACATGATACAACAGATACATGGTCAGGGAGTTAAATGGGGAGAGGGTCAGAAGAAAATCAGAAGGACAGAGATGGGGAGGGAAAAATAACACTAACAATGCTTTAAAAACATAAGGAACTATATAGGTTATTTACCTAAAATTGCATTTTTTAAAAAAAATGAAGCTATGTCACTTGAGCTGACAATGCTACCTATGCCTAAGAGCTGTAGACTAAAATCCTCCAGTACTAGGCATGAAAAACCCTCTTTGGAGTTGCTGACCAGGTGAGTCCAAGAGATTCCCAAAGCAATATACTCTACCGCTGTTGCCCTTGGGTTGAAGGTAACCTCCATTGCTAAAGACAGCAAACACTTCAGACCCAGGAGTTGGAGGAGTTGAGCTAGATGTGACATGAACATCTCTTCCCTGAGGATTAGCTTATGAAGTATCAGGAGATCTTATCCAAGCTGCTATGGAAGGGGAACAGCCATACTTTGGCCAAGCTGTGACGCTTATGAATTACAATGACCAGTGAAACTAGATATCCCTAAAGAGCAGTAGTGACACTCATATCTTAGCTGTAACCAAAAGCTGTCTAATTGGACTTAAGGCACACTTAGAGGAGAGAAAGCATGCTTGGTATTGGAAATGTAGCCAGCTTCCCAGGGCTGTTGAGATGCTGCATCTTGAAGAATCGTCTACGGTCATGTTACTAATCCAACTTAATTCCCAACCTCATCCCAGATACTTATCTTTATATACCCACAAACAAATGTAGCTCTCACATCTAATGAAAGAGGACTCTCTTTACAGTGGACAGAACCATTATATAAACACTCAGGCCTGGTCAAAATACAACTGATGATGGGGTGCCTAGACCCAGTTGAAGCATCTACAACCCAACACCTGCATCTAAGGCTAGGGAGACCTTGAGTAAGAGGGATAAGAGTCAGAGGACCAGAAAATGAGGACGTGTCTCCTAGAAATGTGAGGAAAGCTGCACAAATGATAACTCCTTTATGTCTACCTAAACAGGGGCTGAAAAACAACACCAATAGGCATGCTATCATGGAAGAAGGAAATCTCATGGGTTGGCACTTCTAGACAAAGAACTACAGGCAACCAAGAAGTGATGAAAGGGAGAATTAATTGTCCCCAGGGATGAGGTACCTAACTGGTTATTCAACCCTTGGAATACAAACAATGCTAAATAAGTCCAGTGGGTTCTATATGCATATATGTGCATATGTGCATTTGTGTATATTTGAATGTGTATATGTGCATATGTGTATATATGTGTATGTGTACTTACATATATGCATATACGTGTATGTATGCATATATACATATGTGCATGTGTGCATATGTGTACACATGTGTATACATGTATGTTAATATGTGCACATGTGTATTTATGTATATATAGATGTATGTACCTATGTGTACATGTGTACATATGCAGATATGTATATGTACAAATATACATGTGTATATGTATACATATATGTATGCATATGTATATATGTATATACATACACATATATATGTAATAATGATAAAGAGGACATGAGTTTGAGAGGGAACAAGTTAGGGGGACACATGAAAGTCGTAAAGGGGAGGAAAGGGAAGGAGAAGATAATACAAAAAATAAATTGTTCAATTAAAATATATAACTAATCTTTACAAATGATAAAAATGATTATCTATAACTCTAAATTCTGAGAGTAGATGTAGAGAGGCCAGCAAGGAYTCTGTGTTCTAATCTAGGCAAGAAAGAGAACACAGCATGAAGTGCTGGTCAACTCCAAGTGTTAATTCAAGACCTTGAATTAGTGCCAGTGGGGGCTCTCTTTTGTTTCTCCAAACCTGACTGAATTCATACCTAGATAAGGTTTTGAAGATTGTTCAGGTTAGTGTCTTATGTGGATAGAGGATTGAAGGGCGTCTTTTACATAGGAGAGGGGAAAATCGAGTTAGGGTTAGGGTTAGGGTTAGGGTTAGAGTGAGGGTTAGGGGGTTAGGGTTAGGGTTAGGGTTAGGGTTAGGGTTGGGTCATACTGTGTGACCAGTGTAGAAGTCTGATTTTATACACACTCTGACACTTGGGCTGCGGACAGTATTCTTGTGGTTAAAACTGCTGAGTATATGGAAAAGTTGCCAGGATTGTCCCCAGATTTTTTTGTGAGAATAGTGTTTATATGATATTTTGAATGTATTGCAAAGTTAGTGTTATTGCATCCTGAATTCATATTATAAAGCAGAATTATCTCTCACGTTTCTTTCCTTTTCTCCCCACAGTTCCATTTTGTGTACCATAAGAAACTCCAAGGCACACCTGCTGCCATTACACTGTAGCCTGTGTCACACCCTTCTCTTTTGTCTCACTGTGTCCAAGTGTGTCTGCTCCAGTTCAGAGTGTCTCCTCATCTCAGAAGCATGAAAACCTGGTTCTTTGCACCACAAAAGTATACAACACAGAATCTTAGGAACTCTATTTAAAAAAAAAAATCTGTAAAATGTAGTCTTAGAATTTCAAATCAATCACGACAGTGTAGACATCCAGGTGTGTGTGTGTATGTGTGTGTGTG
>BDUI01007396.1:23306-34225 GCA_002335545.1 Apodemus speciosus
TTTTGTCATTGATCCATAGCTGTCTTCTTCGCAGGAGGAAAACCCATGGATCGCTTCATATTCTCTTGTCACCTGATTTTGTACATACATTTTGGTGCAGTTCCAGTAGAGACAGGTCCCACCACCAATGACAGTCCCCCAGGCATATCTTCATTTTTACCTGTCAGTAATACTTGTTTGCCTGCTGACCACTGTTCATCTGTAGAACAGATGTTCAGAGGCAGGCATCCCAGCCAGTAGACGAAGGCCTTGTTTGCCCCTGGGATGCCTCACCCTAACTCACTTCACTAGGCTTGACCAGGAATCTGAGAACAGGTCAAAGGGCAAGCATGGCAGAGAGTGCCGGTGAGGACTGGCAAGGCTCTGGTAACTCTCTAGGTCCTAGAATGCATCAGGAAGTCTAAGCACCCCACCGAGGCAGTTCTTGTGGAAGCAGAAGGCCCATCCTCTACTCACAACAAAGGACCCTGGGAAACCACATGCACAGTGTCATTCCAAATGAGCTACATAAAGCAAATGCTKGGAAAGTCACAGTGTAATGGTTCAGAGCAACTGAGTAGGAGGGGCCAGTCTGGAAGTTCCAGGCAGTAAATACTCATTTAACTTAGGGGCCAGACAGCTCTAAGAAGTCACCATGCTCTAAGAAGTAGCAACTGTACAATAGCAGCTGTCTAGGTCTACATCAGGAAGTGAATGCCTTTCCCTGTCACCTTGTGCCCAATTCAGCTCACATTCAGGTTCCTAGTTCAAGGCTCAATGGACTGACTTCACCTGGTTGCGAGAACTTATCASCTCAGACTCTAGCAGCAAGAGGTCCTCATGCTCTGATCCCATCTCTGCCATTGGGAAGGTGCAGTGGCGCATGTCTGCCGGGCCTCCCGTGATCGTGTAATAACAACAATGGAGATGGGTGCCACGGCCTCACTGTCTCCTGAGACTCCTATATGTACACAGTGCATCCTGAGCTCCAATCCACAGCTCTAAGCAAAGACCCTCACGGTCTTGTTTGCGAAGTCCAGTTGTAATTCACAGATCATAAGGTTGGAGAACAACAGTGAAGGGAAGTCTTTTCTGTTTGGTGCCACCACCAACAGTCCTGCTAGAAATGAGTGATCTCAGGTCTTATCACTTGAATTATTTTTCTGTGTATGGGCACTGTGCCCGAGTGTATGTATTTGTACTAGATGCATGCCTGGGACACACAGAGGCCAGAAAAGGCAGTAGAGCCCCTGGAATTGGAGTTACTGATAAAAGTGAGCTGTGCTGGTTATTGAACTCAGGTCCTCTAGAAGAACAGCAGCTGCTCTCAGTATTGAACCTTATCTCCAGCCCCAGTGAACTTGCCGTTTGACAAGTTTCCCACCTTCCATGTGCACATGKACTTTGAGATGTCCAAGTGTAGAGATAGCCCTTTATCTTCACCTGGATATCAGGAACAAAGAACTGAGTCAGTCAGCYTTAGTTGATAGCATATATGATTAGTGAATTCATATTTTCATTTTCCCTGGTTGTACCCCTAATTTAAACTCCATTCCCTTAGCCTTATGGATTATTCAAGCATATTTATTTCATGTCTTTAAACATTTGGGTGCCCTTGTGGGATAACATACTCTATAGCTCATTAATCATTCAGCCTCACTTCTAAACCTAAGAGGGTTAGGAAGGTCTGGTAGTTTGACAGAAACCAAGTGTGGAAATGGCTCCAGCACATTATTGGTACAGCCTTCCTGATCTGTGAAATGGTGTTACCCTGCCTGTGTGGTTATTGGAGAGTCTCATTAAATGTGTCTTATCAAAGGTAGTGGGAGCTCAGTGGGTCTCTGCAGCTATCATGGAAGTCATATTGGCCAGAATGGAGCTCAAAGACAAAGGAGAGGAACTCTGGGCCAAACCGGTGAAGGAGACAAGTGTTTATCAGGTACCCACTGTGTGCACAGCTTCTTATGCCAGATTGTGCTTACTACAACCTGAAGTGAAGATTAGGGGCATTAGTCATGGACATACCCCTGAGGGGTGACTGACCTAAGTCAGCCTGGCTCTAAGACTTCAGTAGAGCTGTACCCAAACCTCACATGAGCATGACTACCAGGCAAAGCCAACCCCAGAATCTGGAAAAAGTCGGGATCTGACTGAGAAATTCTACCTAATCCCAAGGATGGGCATAGACTGAACCAGATTGTTTTCTGGGTGTTCCTCATGTTCCTGAGCACTAGCAGAACCCAGGTTAGAGGGGGACATCTGATACCGCCTGGCACAACCTCCACTCTACAGGAGACATGCCCACTAAGCTCCTTTGAGAGTGTGCTAAGGAGTTCTTCTGGGTCTCAAGGCTGGATCTGGGATCTGCTAGGCCTTGCCACATAGCCCGAGACGCCTCTCACTTTGCTTCTCTGCGGTTGGCACTATAGAAGCTACTCTGCAGTAAACAAATGAAGAAAGCTAGTCCACATCAGATGCATGAGAACGATTTCCTGAGCATCACAGAGCACAGAAACTACCTTCACACCCAAGGCTTCCCTGCTTAGTGTGGACTAAAACAGTCATGGGGTCCTTGGTCACAAGAACAGGCCAGTTCTTCCTCCTAGCTAGCCTGTATGGAAGCACCATGTCAATTCAGCACCCTGGTCAGCACCCACCGTCTGTGGTCTAGGAAGACCTCTAACTTCATAAGCTAGACTATTTTCCAGGCTAGGATAACCCAGTTCTGGAGGTAGGCAGGCATCTCAGAGTGGAGAAAGGACCTGTCCCTCTCCCTGATCCCTGACACCACCATCTCCTCAAGGCAGTGCTTTTCATCTTGGAAATTCTCCAGATAAAAATAGACCTGAACTTTAGAAGACAGTATTCCTTGGGCTTTCATTTCTTGAATGCTAAATTAAGCTCTAGAACTGGGCATAGCAGCTATTCAAACCTGCTGAATGGATGAACAAGGGTTCTCGGGTGGGAACCATGGGGTTCATGTAGTCTGGTCTGCAGTCAGGAAGTGTCCGCCTTCTTGAAGGCACCCACCTCTATGCAATATGCCCCAGGAAAGGGAGTTGTGCATCCCTGACCCCAGCAAATGACATCTCATTGACCTCACCCGCAGAGCTCACCTCACCACATCTTTGTACCTACAAAGTCAAGCTGTCCAGTTGCAATTGAAAACCGTGGGATTCGGGTTACCACAAAGCAACAGCTGGCCAGGGCCAGAGCAGACACTCCCCTTTAATCTTACCACCACTGTCAAGGCCATCTACTGTGTTCATTGGTGTCAACTGCAGAACTCTGCAGGCATTTGCATTTGGGCTCCTGCTTTACTCTCTGATGGAAGAGAATCGGGACTACCGGAAGAGTGTCAGCACTAGTGACAGCTCACCTCTGGGCACCCAACCCCCGCCCCAAGTAACTTCAATGAGAGAAGATGTGGACACAGGAATCAAGGGAAGGAGGCTAGAAGAAAGGCAAGAAGAGGAGAGAGATTTTGCTGAATGTCATTGGCCCTGGAGTCAGTACTGACCCAGATGCCACACCTCCCAGGAAGAGGGTGGCATGGCAACTGCCTTCTCTTCCTGTCCCTTTGTTCCCCTGGACCAGAAGAATGGGTGAGTCTCTTCACTTTCTGCTTGTCCTTAAGCCCACGAGACCAGCAGTTGCCACYTTAACCTTGGAGATTCAGAAACCAGGTGGGAAAGGGCTGCCAAGCTGAGGCCCAGAGTCGAAGTCCTGCCCCCCCCCCCAAACCCCCGGTCTGGAAGCCACGCCCCCGCCTGGAAGCCACGCCCCCGGCTGGAGTGAGAAGGGCCTGAAAGGAGGCCAGGGTGTGCTGCAGCCTTGCCTCCACAGTGCATCTGATATGGAAGAGTCTTCCAGACAGACCTGCAAGTATAGGGAGGACAGACCCTGCCACCACACTCGTGCCTGTGCAGCCCTCTCACAGGAGCCTGCATCTGTCCCTCCTAGATGATGAAGCCCAAGCACCCACYGTGAGTCCCAGTGCCGGCTCCTCWGTCACCACCTGCCTACCGCATCTCTCACCTGCTGCTAAGGCCTGAGCCTCTTGGTCACATGTCTGTCTGTCTCTCTCTCTCTGTGTGTGTCTGTGTGTGTCTCTGTCTGTCTTTCTCTCTGTGCCCGGAGTCCCTACCACCAACTCTTCACATCAGTACTTCCTATTTGTTTAAGATTCCCATTAAGCACCCCCTTTCCAAAAGAACCTTCCTGACCCCCACATCACACAGGTCTCCCTCAATCCATCTGCACACACACACACACACACACACACACACACACACACACTCACACCATCCTGCACAGGTCAGCTAGGGCTGTGTACATGAGCTGTACCATGGAAGGATACCATGAACAAATGGGATAACAGATCGCTGGTATTTACTGAGCAATTGGGAAATGCAGGGCACTGTGGTAAGTGCTTTAAAGACATCGCTTACTGCTCACCAGTCTTAAGGGGAAGGTACTGCGACTAGCACAGCCCCTTCCCAGAAGAAGAAATGGGCCGGGAAGCGCTGAGCACTGCCGAGCACCTGCGCACTGAGCCCTCACACTGGAGAATCAGCCTCCGTGGACCTGGGGTTTGACTCTTGCTCCTATGAGATTCACATAGCGGCAATGCTCCAGCACCGTGTGCCACTCTCTCAACTATGAAGGTGTCAGATACTGCCCATCTACTTGGGACAAACCAATTTAGGAAGAGGAATGATGTAGGTAAGAGGATGCACAGGGGCTCAAGGGCAAGAAGCTAGAACAGGACAAAAAGCCAGGCTCTGCCCACAAAGACCTTAGTTCTCAAATGAGCAATCTGGAAGCTTGGGTGAGCCTCAACTAAATCTAAGTAACTCCACTCTGCTCCTTCTCTAAAGATACCTAACTGCTGGCAAGTAAATGTTAGATACCTCCACTAACAGGCACTCCTACCGCTCCAGTTCAGCCAACACCTCAGGAAGCTTCTTTCTCCCAGATGAATCTAACCCTGAGGAAATTAGGAGAAAGCCAACACACCGAATGGGAGATACCACCCCACCAATATCAGGCCCACTCACTTCCCACTTCCCCTTGAGCAGAACCTCGCCTCTGACTTCTTGAAGCTTCCCACCCTTTGTCCTGCACTTTGCTGGCTGACACCCACAGAAGTGGTAACTAGCAGGACATGGCTCTTCCAGTTCCCAGCTCAGTCCCTTTTTCAAGGATCAGGTTTCTGGAATCCCCCAAGAAAGGAGCAGGAAGGGAACTGTAGAGGGGATGGATACTGGGCTGCTGCTGGGAGGATGGCATGCTAGAGGGGAAGAAACCATCATCGGTTTTCCAGAGGATGCCCTGGCTTAGAGCTCTGCAGCCAGAGAGTGAGCYCTTGGCTCCTGAGCAAGGTCAAATGAGAAAGCTGCAGAGGTGCACACAGGGTGCATGGCTCATGAGAGAGGGGGAGGGGGAGGGAGGGAGGAAGGAGAGGGAGAGAGAGGGGGGAGGGATAGAGATTGCATGCACATACTGCAGAGGTGTATACAGGGTGCATCACTCATGAATATGAGGATGTGTGCTTGTGTGCACACACACACACATACGCACACGTTTGAATGTACACAGAAATGTGTATATAGGGAAGAAGACATTTGAAAGAAAACCCCTAGGAAGGTGATGCTATTCCCGAGAAAGGGGTCAATCAATGGTGGTGGAATGGACCATCGATCCCTGTTGGCTGGGAAGTCCATATCACACATGCAAGGACACAGAGGCAGTGACCGTCATGGTCCCAGAAGTCTGAGCCTAGACACCCTGGGGCCTCGGATGAGCAAGGGGAGTCAGGATTCACATTCCTTTACTGCCAGCAAGTGTCTCCTGGGTCTAGACATCACTGGGCTGTGTCATGGCAGGGCTGGGAAGACATACCTTTCTCTATCAAGAAAACCCCTAAAACTAATCTGAAGGCCCAGAGAGGAGGTTCCAGSTACAGAGCCCATGACAAACCACACCCATTCTTCTAGTCATGGGATCTTCTGTGTCGCTTATACTGACCCCAAGGCAAGGGCTCTGGGAAACCGGGCAGGGATTGTGGGGCTCCAGGACCTTGCATGGGCCACCAGCTGTCCTGACAGGAATAGAAATCTTTTGTCTCATCCTTTCCTTKAAACATGAATGCCCATTATATACGCCAACCGTGTTTCTTACCCTAGGAATGCGGTATGACTCAGCTAGCCCACTCAAACAGAGAGGTAGGGTAACTTGCCCACACAGCCAGCAAGTGACAGGGCTCCTATTYGAACCCAGATCTCAGTTCTGAGGTCACTATCTGTTGACACAATGAGAAAAGCAAGCTTTGGGGGCCTGGGGGCCTATGGGACGTCAGAGGGAGTTCTTAGAAGCGAGACAGGCATGCTCCTGCCACCACAGGGACAACTACATCTAACCCCAAAGAAACCCACAGGGAAGTTCTCAGCACTCTGCATCCTTCCCCAAGTCCTTCCGAACCCGAACCCTCGGTCCACCGGCTGGGAGAGCTCAGCCGCAATCCTGGGGAAACGCTTTCAGCATCTCTCAAATCTTCTTAGTTCACAGACAAGGCAACTGCCTTGATCCACTTACATGTGGCTTCTAAAGAAGTTTTCCTATAGGAATGCAAAGCAGATGCTCCAGCTTGGGAAAACCCTGCTGTTCCTTATCTAGCAGATTTAGCCCCTAAATACATTTCATCGTGTTTAAACTCACCCGAATGGACGGCTCCAGGCATATACTCTCAGTAAGTCCTGTGGCCTAACCTTCCCCCTTTCCCGCCACAGGACTCCATATAGCTTGGATTGATGCATTTATCATCATCATCAGATTTGGGAAGCTGGGGCCATCGCCGGCAATGTCTGATTTTACTGTAATTCACTTAGATTGGTTCCTGCCACTTGGTCCAGGATTTCCCTGCTCCAGCTGGGAAAAACTGACATCTCTAAAGAAGCCCCATCCCCACCCCCACCCCCTGGCCTGGGACCTTTGGCGCTCTTGAGCGTTGTTCTTTTTATGTCACACCCTCTCCGCACCACAGCAGAACCTCCAAAGCCAGGCTGCACCGCGTTGTCCCCTTCAGCCCTCCCCCATTCCTCGGCTCCAGGCAAAAGCTGCCAGCGCGAGCAGACATTCGGCCTGTCTCAGGAGCTGTGACATCATACCACTCAGGTGTCAAGCTGTCTGGGCTGAAGGTTTGCATTACAGTCAGGACCTCTCCAGCCTATGGATCCCGTGATACCCCGTATTCCGACCCCCCCAAACATCTAGGCTCTCAGCTTATACAGCCAGYTACGAGGGAGGCCAAGGACTCATGAAATGTCCTTTTAGAGTCTTCCCATACCTAGACAGTACGCGCTCTGGAAGCCCTCGGGTGCCTCCCCCAAATGCCCTCCACTATCTCCTCGGGCCCTAATGCCTACTTCCATTGTCAGCAGTTTAAATACAGTTGAGTCCTCATACCCTGATGCCCAGGGGAAACTGTGCTTAGGAAATGTGCCACTCCCGGAAATTAACCACTGTAGGAAATCAGACCCGCAAGACCAAGTCACACGATGTCAAATTTTGGATTTAACCAAACCTACTTACCCGGGGTCTGTCATGAGATTGCTGACCCCTGGCAATGGTAGTCACCAATGCTAGGCCAGAAAGTGGCACTGACAATGGCCAGTCCCTACCAAATACCCTCATCCCTTGAAGGATGGCCAGAGGCAGAGTGGCATCCTATTCTCAGGGCAGATGTGACCCATGCCGAGGCGCCCAGTCCTGCTCCTCACTGCAGAGACTGAGCAACTGAGGTCTGGAGTGGGGTGCTGCAGGGGGCTCATCTCAGAACCAACTTTTCCCATCATTGTGAAGCTACACCSTACCCTAGGTGGTCAGGTCTGAAAGGTGCCCATAAGTAGTCAGTCACCCAAGGCTCTTACTTGGCTAATGAAGACAGTAGAAGTCTCAGAATTTCCCAAGGCTTGAAGAATGGAGGCCACTTTTCACATGACTCCCAACCCTGAGAAACGCCAAGTGACCTCATCTTCTAAGAGCAGTGATTTCCAAAATGTATTTTTAGCAGCAGAAGCCATCCTCAAACAAAGCCTTATGCAAAAACTTCAAGCTGCAAACGCACGCGCTCAGCAGTGCTTGCCTGAGTGCCCCCCTAAGCCRGGTCCCAGACTGCCCCACCCCAGCACCAACCMCAGCTCCCTCCACAGCGCCCTCTGTGGATGCCACTTTGAAGCCCCAGGTTTGGGGAACCTCCAAGCTCTGCAGCTAGAGCAGCAAAATAGGGTGGACTGTCACTTAAGAGCCCTGGGTAGCACAGCTGGTCTCTGAGACTGGGACACCCTCGTTCTCCACTAGGACCTGGCCTCCATCCCCAGCGAGCTGCCTCATACGCAGGTTGATGGAGCCGTAGGTCTTTCTGGATCCCCTGCCAGGGACAAAGGTCTGCCTGCGGTACAGCTCTCCCTTGCACAGAGAGACCATGAGCAGCACAGACAGGAGCATGCCGCCCACTGTGAGAAGCCCGAGGCCCGCGATGATGCATTTGTCCAGATGTGAGCCCAAGCGGGCGTAGTACATCTCTAGGCGCTCCATCTCCCTTGCTGTCACTGTGTCAGGGTTGACTCGGGCCTCTCGGGGGATGGCGTATGCTGTCACCACCAGGAGAATTCCGCTCACCAAGAAAACCAGAGCAGAAACAAAGCCGTAGTCCACTGGGCGGCTCACAGGTTCCAGGCCTGGTCCCTCCTCTGAGTGCATAGAAAGATCATCCCGCTGGGACCGGGACAGTGAGGGGACGCCTCCAGGGGGACTGGGGGAATTACCCAGTCTGGCACCCCCAGGGTTCTGGAAATGAGTCTCCTGYTCCTCAGAGAAGAAGCAGACATTCTCCACACCCATCCTGGGTGGCTCCACTGGGCCMTGCGGGGCCGCTCTCCTTGGAACCTGGGGACCATTGCTCAATGTCTTCAGTTCCAGACCAGGGGGAGATGCCATTGGAAAGAATGACCCCAGCTCATCCCTTGGCCCCTTGGCAGCTAGAAGAAAATAACAGAATGTCAGTTGAATTTGCCTGCTGGACACTTGTCCCTAGCACAGTGGTGGGTAGCTATGGACAGTAGGGCAATGTGACTCATCCTAGGGTCCCACCTCACAGTGACTGGTGTCCTTATGGTCTCTTGGCCTCAGTTTCCCCAATGACCAAMCCCCCCCAGTGACAATACTAGTACCACTCTCTATTCCACAGTGCTGACAGGTTGAGGTCACCCCTGTGTAAGAGTACCCAGTGAGTATTAATGATGGGCTCTCATTGTGATGATGGAGGAATTTAGAATGACCATGGCGTCCGTATCACAGCCTCCTTGCTTGTGTTTAGGCAAATGACTGAGTTCCTCTGCAGGAGCAGTGTTCTCATCCGTAGCATGGGAAGCCTCTCTCATAAGGCTCTGGTAAGGATTTCATCAAGTGATGCTCGTCAGGCTGTGGCCAGTGTGGTGAACATGTGTCAGGTGAGGCGATGATGCGGGTGTGGCAGAGAAATGGTACTGGCACTAGTGGATGGACGCCTGATGTGGGGGTGATGGCACAAGTGGGAAATGCCCTAGCAGTCAGAGCATGGGGGTATTTAGAGAGGGAAGGGGGACCCCAGAGACCAGCTGGGCCAGTGCACAGAGGACTGAAAGCCAGGACAATGGACGGTCAAGTTGTTGGGCCAGGAGGGCTGGGATTTGCGTGGGTTTTAGAAGGTGGCAGATGCATGGAGGAGGGAGACCGGGGTGCTGACCGGACAAAGAAGGTAGAAAATGGAAAGCCTTGACTGAGGTCAAAGCCAAACGCCTTTGTGTAAGCATGCAGGGGTTGGGAGGTGGGGACAAAGAGGAGACACTACCAAATACCTGGACACATGCCACACAGACTCACCACACATGCACACTTGTGTCAAAAGGCCACCAGCCTAGAGTCGTCAGCCAGACTGAGTTCACTAGAGTTCTGCTTATTTCATTTCCAGATCTATTCATTGAGTTTTGGTGAATCAGTTGCGCGCGCCCGCGCACGTGCGCGCGCGCACACACACACACACACACACACACACACACACGTATATGTATGTATATGCAACTAATTCATCAAACCATATATGCGCATGTGTGCCTTCCTATAGGGAGCAAGTGACGTCCTCAGTGAATGTGATTGTGACATGGGCACGACCCCATATCAAGGACCCCAGTGCCGCAGTCCCATGGGCAGGGCAAAGCCCTTCCCCACACGAGACTCGGAGGTGTAGCAAAGGCTTTCTAAGGAGCATATGCAAATGGAGACAGTGCATGCAGAAAACATGCACTTTCTCCCTCCCCTACRTGTTTATGGCCTGATGACTTCCCCTACAGAGACTGCTCCTACCAAGATTAGCTAAACCTGCCTCCTTGTTCAGCAGTATATAACAGCCCCGCCTTCTTGTTTATCTGTAATAACCCTGCCTTCTTTCCTAGCCACATATAACAGGCCCACTTCCCTGTATATAATAAATACACTGATCTAGGATTGCTGTGGATTCTCCACCAGAGAGCCTAGGCCACCTGAATCCCAGCTTTTCTGCATGTCTGTGTCCGTCTTTTCTTCATTCCCTTGGTACCCCAATCAGGCTGATCCCCAAAGCCACGTATASGCAATGGATACTCATTCCCAACTTCCCTTGCARATCTGACTGCCATGTCCCACCATCCCCTCACCACACACACCYGGCACTGGTGACTGGACTTTCCCCTCATGTGGCTCTGAACTCTTCATAGATACACCTTCTTCACATATGTCACTTCTGACCCCACAGCAGAAGCACAATGTGTACTCTGAGGTCCCGCGGGCACATACATCCACAGTCCTGGCACACAAATGCCCAGGCAAGCAGGGACCCTAGGTGTGGAGTGGCTCTCCTGCTC
>BDUI01007398.1:15921-41807 GCA_002335545.1 Apodemus speciosus
TCATCTATTTGTCTACATAGCATCGCTATAAGACAGTACATCTTCGTGGATCTGCAGAGATCTACTTCAAAGGGGTGTGCTATTACTATTGATTATTATAAGTATATAATAATAATAACAGGAAAAGCATATAAATAGCAGGAATCTTTCCTAAAATTAGTCCCCCACAGCCTTACTGAACGGGGCCTCACCTGTCGCAGATTATATAATAATCCGAGGCAGGCATTTCAGGATGATCATCTGCTAGTATATTAGCTTGTCCCATTATGGCTCCTGACAATAAACTTTCCTTTCCAGCTTGGTTATGGTCATGGTTTTATCAGAGCAGCAGAAGACAAAATAGGACAAAGTCCAATGGAAATCTTGGCAATTAGTGCTGCTTGACAAAGTTCCAGCATGTGGAGATCGGGAATCACAGTTCTCCAGCATCCTTTGACTTTCATTTTGATGATCCTTACTATGCATTATGGGAGTTTCCTTATGCCTTTTTCCTTGGGGAAATTTTGCATGGGTTTTAGTAAAGGATATGAATGCATACGATAGCAGTCTTAGTAAACAAAGTAAATCCTTGGAAACAAATCTCTGCCACTGTGGAGCCATATAGCATGATAACTCTGTCGACTCGTGCACAAGAATCCCCTTCGTGTCCCCCTGTTCGCACCAAGAATAGAGAAGCTGCAGATTCGTTATCGGAAAGATGGTACACCTGGTCTTAAGAATGAAATCATATGGTCGAGAGGAACAATGGGCCCAGGCTCACAGGACGAATGGCAAGACCAGGTGAGCCCCACGAGAAGCAGATTCTGTTAAGAAGCTAGACTGGCTTGATCCCTCTCTGACATGTACAGCAGCATACACTGAAGGAATTAGGATGGTACGGCACAACGGAGAAAGTGTCAGATGTCAGACCTTCCCTGTGTGGAACTCATGAGGAGAACTGGTCCATAGTGTAGGACCAAGGCACATAGGAACTCAATGAGGAAATGGCTCAACATTTATGATTCCTATCAGTGAGTCTCCTGGACTGTAATTTCACTATTGAGGGAGGACTCCATGGGGGTAATAGCTGGATTATGTTCAGCAGAGTGTTCTATGCAAAAGAAAGGGTCTTAAAAGTTTTTGGGTGGTGATAATGACTTCAATGTCAACAATGAAACTGTCCCCCCCCAAAAAAACCCAATGAGTGTGTAACCATACGCTTAAAGACTATAGCTATCTTTCTCAGCAACTGATGGGACAATAAGACTAAACTTCAGTGAAGAATAAATGATCTATATCACATCATAAATCTTTAGCATTTACATAACACCTCATGGCCGTTAGGTTTTGCAAAATACTATGTTAAAGATATACATTCTTCTCAAGTTCATGCTGTGCAGTCACCAAAATGGAGAATATTTTGGGTCTCAAATATTATATGTTCATCGAAGGGAGGAAAATCACCATGGTTTTTTTTTTTTTGACCATATTAGAATCAAGTTAGAAATTAACAGCAGTAAGTTACTCTCAAACAAGCCAGGCATGTTAATCCCGGTGCTCTGGAGGCAGTGGCAAGTGGTTTTCTTGAGGCCTGCCTGGTCTACAAGTGAATCCAGGACAGTCAGGGCTGTTACACAAAGAAACCCTGTCTCAACAGAACAAGACAAGACAAGCCAAGACAAGACAAAACAAAACAAAGAGATATTCTAAAACAAAACACAAAAAATTCAAATATTTTGGAATTTAATAATCTGCTCCTAAATAATTCACAGGTGAAAATGAAATCATAAAGGACACTGGAGATAGTGTATAGTGAGCAATGGAGATGYACAACCATATGGTGGCTCACAACCATCTGTAATAAGATCAGATGCCCTCTTCTGGTGTGTCTGAAGACAGCAACAATGTGCTCATATACATAAAATAAATAATCTTTTAAATAAATAAATAAATAATAGTAAATGATATTATAAGTGCTCCATTATGATGTAATGCTTATCATGATTAGTGACTTTATAATTAATCACTGGTGTAGCAAATCTCAGCTTCTAATCACAGATGAGGTTAGCTTATTTTCAACTTTTTGCATTAAAATTTTTTTAATGATGTATTTACTTTATATATGTGAGTACACTGTTGCTGTCTTCAGACACACCAGAAGAGGGCATTGAATCCCATTATAAATGGTTGTAAGCCACCATATGGTTGCTGAGAATTGAACTCAGGACCTCTGGAAGAGCAGTTAGTGCTCTTAACTGCTGAGCCATCTCTCCAGCCCAGATTAAGAATTTTTAAGAGCCTACAGCCCAGTGGTTCTAAACTTGTATATCCTAAGACCATTGAAAAAAACCAATATTTACATTATGATTCATAACAGTAGCAAAATTATTTATGCAGAAGCAAAGCAAATAATTGTATGGCTGGTGCTCACCACAACATGAGGATCTGTATTACAGGGTCACAGCATTGGAAAGGTTGAGAACCACTGCTCCACAGCCCATTCTTCTAAATACAAATACATAGATTTAATTTTCTAAGAAGCCTTTTGGTTGGTCTCAGCATCCTTTGGAGTCTTATCCTATTCGACTTCTCTTTAAAGAGTAATATATTCCATATTTTCTCTCACTCTTCAGGTCTCAACTCCAAATCATCCACTCTCAAACTTTGCAGTCTCCTAAGAAGAATACTTGCTGCTGCAGAGGACCCAGATTTGATTCCCAGTGCCCACATGGAGTTTCACAACCATCCATARCTCTAGTTCCAGGAGACCTGATGGCCCCCATGGGTCTGTGGTGCACACACATTCATGTGAGAGCAACGCGAACACAGAAATAGATCTAAAGGGTTTTAAGTGAGTACTCCAATGACTCCAATCCTGGTTGAAAGACGGACCCATTTGTCTTCATACTGCTTAACAATTTTCTTGAAGTATACACCAATACACACCGCTTTTACCATAATTCCTGGAAGAGCTTAGGAATGCATTCATCTTATGGAGGAAAAAAAATAACATTTTTTCCAATTATTTTTCACAGATGGTAATTCTTAAGTCTGCACTTCAGATCAGCTCCATTCATTTTGTTGGTAATGTTACGGCTCCTTTCAGAAATTCCCAGTTTGGTTTATGAATGCAAAATTCGACTGTTGCCAAAGATAGAAACCTGTGGACACCCTGTTTCCCCTCCCCCCTTAACTCTCACCTCCTCTCATCACATGCATCTGTGATACAGTTACGATCATAGGCCACGTTTCACTTTCTTCCTTAGGTTTGAGCATAATATTCTTGGTACCAGTTTTCACACTTTTCTTTTTTTTTAATAAAACATTTTTAATAAGTATATATTCAATAAAAAAGGGGGGAAAGAATATATTCATTTACATTTCAAATGCTGAAACCTTTCTCAGTTTTCCCCCTCCCCCAAAACTCCCAAGCCCTCCTCCCACCCTCTGCCTCCAAGTATATGCCCCTCCACCTGATCCACTTCCACCTCCCCGCCTCCCCCCCCATTACCCTATGCTGTGGCATCCATTGAGCCTTCACAGGACCAAGTACTGTGCCAGCATTTGCCTCTGTATCTGTAAGGCTCTGGCAGGGCCCCTCTGGAGACAACCATAACAAGTTCCTTTTGGTATGTACTTCTTGCCGTCCATAATAGTGTCGGGGTTTGGTGACTGTTTATAAGATGAACCCCCAGGAAGGACAGTCTCTGGGTGGCCTTTCCTTCAGTCTCTGCTCCACACTTTGTTTCCATAATTGCTCCTGTGAGTATTTTGTTCCCTTTCTCAGAGGAACCAAAGCACCCTCACTTAAGTCCTCTTTCTTCTTGAGCTTCCTGTGCTGGGTGAATTGTAACTTGTTTATTTTGAGCTTTCGGGCTAATATCCATTTATCAGTGAGTGCATACCATGTGTGTTCTTTTGTGATTGGGTTACCTCACTCAGGATGACACTTTCTAGTTCCATCCATTTGCCTAAGAATTTCGTGAATTCATTGCTTTTAATAGCTGAATAGTACTCCACTGTGTGTATATACCACAATTTCTTTATCCATTCCTCTGTTGAGGGACATCTGGGTTCTTTCCAGCTTCTGGCTATTATAAATAAGGCTGCTATGAACATAATGGAGCATGTGTTCTTATTACATGTTGGAGCATCTTCTAGGTATATGCCCGGGAGTGATATAGCTGGGTCCTCAGGTAGTACTATGTCTAATTTTCTGAGGAACGGCCAAACTGATTTCTAGAGTGGTTTTTACCAGCTTGCAATTCCACCAGCAATGGAGAAGTATTCCTCTTTCTCCACATCTTCTCCAGCATCTGCTGTYCCCTGACAGCTAACACTAGAGATAACTAAATGGCAAAAGGCAAACACAAGATCATTACCAATAGAAACCTAGGCAACATGGCACTATCAGAACCCAGTTCTCCTGACCCAGCAAGTCCTGAATACCCCCAACACATCGGAAAAGCAAGAGCTGGATTTTAAATCACATCTTATGATGCCGATAGAGGACTTCAAGAAGCACATAAATAATTCCCTTAAAGAAATACAGGAGARYATGGGTCRAGTAGAAGCCCTCAAAGAGGAAACACAAAAATCCCTCCACACTTCTTTCAATCCATCTCTTCRAAGGTGAACTTTCCCCTCCAGGATAATTACAATTGCAGCACCTTAGCATGCCCTCATAGACCTGGCYCCTGCTAATTCCTCTTGACACCCCGCAATACCCTCCACCTGCTATCATCCTCCATGCCAAAGAGACAGAACTAGTTATTTTAAACTTCTTTCATCAGTTCAAATACTGGTCTCTTGGGACAGGAAGTCGGGACTCCTCACTAGCTAACTGTATTATTCTTTGACGCTCAAGCTTCTATGAGTGGACTATTCTGGTAATACTGAAAAGTATTGCCAAAAGTGGTATTAAATTCCACTATAAACGTGTTTACTAGCAGTGCACAGATTAAAAGCATAGCACATGCCTGTGTCCAGCCTGGGCTATATAGTAAAAGCTCCTGGTCAGCCTGGGCTACATCGTGAAACCCTGTCTCAAACAAAAACAGGAGCATGTGGGGGCGCAGGCCTGAGATCCCAGCACTCATGAGACAGGTGCATGAGGACTACAAGTTACAGGCCAACCTAAGTGTCACAGGGAATTTCCAGATAGTGAAGCCCTACCTCAAAAAAATACTCTTCCCCTATTACCCTGGATCGTGTTGCTATGCTTTCCCACCTTATCTGTTGAAACCCACAGCTGTTTTCATGCCTGGGTGCCCAACACAGCTGGCACAGAGCAGACATTTCCTAAGTGCTATCTAAGTGAATGAACTCACCAGGGAGGTCCAAGTTAATAAAATCTTTTGTATTAGCCATGGAAAAACTTAGCACAAAATAATAAATCAGTGCTGCAACCTTGGAAATATGAAGACATACCTATTTTTATTTCCCTCCCAGAGTCCATCAATTTAATTATGAGCACATATTTGATGTGGGGGCAGAGGACATGTAGGGATACCACCAACTGAAATGCACACTCATTTTTATTAGACTGTATTTTTATTGCAAGCTTGGTTTTCTTTCCCCCACATTAGGCTGATGTCTGTACTGTCCAATCCAGTAGCCACTACCTACAGATGGCTATTGAAGTTTTAGTCCGTTAAAATGAAACAGAAATTGTCATTCTGTTCTTCAATTGCACTAGCCACATCTCAAGTGCCCCAAAGCCATATCTGTCTGGTGGCTATGATGCTCCACAGTGTAGACACAGAACATGGTTAGCAGCACTGTCTACACAATTACAAAAATGGCCTCAGAAAACCTCACTTACTTGTCAGCTCCCATGATCCTGGTTCTCCTCTGCTGCTTATGGGATGTGGGTCCCGGGGTCTAGCAAATCACAGGCACTCGAGTGAGTGCCGGGGATCTTTGTACTTCATCCCCAAAGAGATGAATCCCCCTTGTGCCTAGATGTGAAACTGTCCCGGGCAACTACTTCAAATGGACCTGTGCCATCCTATTTCTCTACAATGTACAGACGGATTGACAATACCAGAGCTTTCATCTTTGCCCATTCTCAAAACTATGCTAGATGGAGGCTTAAAAAGATGGAATGAATATGTATGTATATATATATATATGTATATATATGTGTGTGTGTATGTGTGTGTGTGTGTGTGTGTGTGTGTGTGTGTATATATATATATATATATATATATATATATATATATATATATATATATATATTAACGGGAGGCACTGGAGATGCTGAAGGAATATAAATAATTATCATCTGTTGAGGAACTGAGTCCGAGGATCTGAAGAATAGGCAATAAAAATAAAAATGGGTGAAAAAAGGGGGTAAGTGTATCTGATATAAAAAGGTGGGGCCTACGATGGGCTTTGAAAAAACCCAACTCTGAGTACAGCCAAAAGCGAAGGCCAGCGTGTTCTCGGCTTGACAGCTCTATCTCCAAAGTATAATGGTCACACCTAGAAGCTCACGGTGGTGACTGTAGGACAAGTCAGTCTGGAAAACATCCCTCTCCCTCCATGCCTAACAATCTCACCAGACCAACTCCACTTCTCTCTTCCTCTCTTCCGGATGTGGTTTCAGTCACACCCTGTTCTGAACATCTACTTCCTAGAGGGCTGTGGCGGGAAAGGAGTCATGTGATGACTTCCATTGAGATCCCGCCCCCATTGCAACAAGGGAGTAGGGCTTGGAGCCAATTGGAGGAGTCTGAAGATTTAACCGGTCCTGGTGAACTAGTGTTTGCCCACCTAGTCCCACCTATCCCATTAGTGGTCTTATAGATGCAAATGGAGTTCAAATCACCCCTTTATTGATCCTAAATTACAGACCCATTCTCTTCCCCTTCCCTCCCAGATAGCTCTTTCAGTGCTGAGGGTGCAGGCAGTGGCTGAGCAGGAATACACTTAACAGGGGCAGATCTCCTTATCCACTACCTTCAGGCCTCCACACTTGTCCAGCTTTAGGATTTTTTGGTGTGGACCCTGGAAGACATGACCTCCTTAGCCAAGCTACATCTAGATCTCTCCTGAGGGGAACGACGCTTGAGCCTCTCCTTGGGACTGTGAGAGGGTCTTTCATACTGACAGTGCTGGTTCCTCTCAGAGACACTTCTGCGCATCCTCTCAGAATGACTGCTTTCAGAGGGGCTATCCTGAGTTCTCTCAGAATGACTGTGGATGAGTCTGGAAGAATGCCTGTGTAGCCTGGGCTTAGAGGAACTGTACTGGCTTATTCCAGATGTTGTGATTATAAAAAGATAAATATAAGAATATGTTCTGTGGGGGTGTGGTGAGGTGTGGGGGAAGGGGATGGCTCTGCAGGCCCATGCCAAGGAATCCCTTCCCCGAGGGACCAGCCACACTATAATGGTATAGTACAGAGTTTATTCAGGATATGGCGAGGGGAGGTAAGAGAGTAGTAGAGGCAGAGAAAGGCAGAAAGGAGAGAGCAAAGACATAAGGGCGAGCCAGGGAATGGGGAAAGAGGGGAGGAAGGGGGCAAAAGAGCGAAGAGGGGGAAGTCGCCCCTTTTACAGTTGGCCAGGCCTACCAGGCTGTTACTGGGTAATTTTGGTGGGGAGCATACCTGGCTGTTTCCAGGTAATGTTGGGGTGGAGTCCAACACCAGAACCGCATCTTTTCCAGTCAGAGGGAAAAGATCTTTCAGAGAAACTACCATGGCTCTTTTCTGAAGGACTACCCTGTGACTTCTGTGAGAGACTGAGATGGCTCTTTTTTGAGGGACTGGGGCATCTCAGAAGAGAGGGACTCTGTTGGCTCTGTTTCCTCCCAGAAAGACTGTGTAGACTCTTCTTCACAGAGGGACTGTGTTCTCTTCTCTCTGGAGGTCTGCAAGGGCTCCTCCTTGAGCGCCTGTGAGGGCTCCTCCTTGAGGGACTGCGAAGGTTCCTTCCTGAGGGACTGCAAGGACTCCTCCCTGAGCGCCTGTGAGGGCTCCTACCTGAGGGTCTGTGAGGGCTTCTCCTTGAGGAACTGCGAGGACTTCTTAAAGGATTGCTAGGGCTCTTCCCTGAAGGACTTCGAGGGCTCCTCCTTGAGGGACTGTGGCCCCTCTCCTTAAATCGACTGTTATGGCTTCTGTCAGAGAGACTTCTTACTGAGGAGCTAAGACTGTTTCTCTGGGAGGAACTGCGATAACTCCTCTCAGTAAGACTTCTAAGGGTTCTGTCAGAGGGACTGCTATGCCTTCTCTCTAGAGGTCTACAAGGGCTCCTCCTTGAGTGCCTGTGAGGGCTCCTCCTTGAGCGCCTGTGAGGGCTCCTCGAGGGACTGCGAAGATTCCTTCCTGAGGCACTACAAGGACTCCTCCCTGAGCGCCTGTGAGGGCTCCTCCCTGAGGGACTGCGAAGATTCCTTCCTGAGGTACTACAAGGACTCCTCCCTGAGCGCCTGTGAGGGCTCCTCCCTGAGGGACTATGAGGGCTTCTCCTTGAGGGACTTTGAGAACTTTTTCTTGGAATTTGAGGACTTCTTGAGGAACTTCGAGGGCTTTTCCCTGAAGGATTTCGAAGACTACTCCCTGAGGGACTGTAATGGCTACTCCCAGAGAGATTTTGATGGCTTCTTCTAGAGGGACTTTGAAGGTTCTTCCTTGAGGGACTTCGAAGATTCCTTCCAGAGGCACTGCAAGAACTCCTCCCTGAGTACCTATGAGGGCTCCTCCCTGAGGGACTACGAGGGCTTCTCCTTGAAGGACTTCGAGGACTTTTTCTTGAGGGAATGCGAGGACTTCTTGAGGGACTGTGAGGGCTCTTCCCTGAAGGACTTCGAAGGCTACTCCCTGACAGACTGTAATGGCTAGTCCCAGAGAGATTTTGACGACGTCTCCTAGAGGGACTTCGAAGGTTCCTCCTTGAGGGACTGTGAGCACTTCTTCTTGAGGGACTGCGAGGGCTCCTCCTTGAGCGACTTCGAGGGCTCCTCGAGCGACTTCCAGGGCTCTTCCTTGAGGGATTTCGAGGGGTCCTCCTTGAGGGACTGTGGCTTCTCCCCTTAAATAGACTGTTAGGGCTTCTGTCAGAGAGACTTCTTACTGAGGTGCTAAGACTGTTTCTCTGGGAGGGACTGTGATAACGCCTCTCAAAAAGACTTCTAAGGGTTCTGTCAGAGGGACTGCTGTGCCTTCTCCGAGAAGGACTGTGATGTCTCCTCTCAGAGAGATTTCGCCAATGAGTTCTCTGAGGAAGGCTGCAATGGGTCCTTTCAGAAGGCTTGTTACATAGGGTTCTCTCCCTGAAGAAACCGAGTTGCTGTGGTTGGTTTTTTGGTGCTTCATCACCGTAGACATTTTGAACTATTTCTGGGAGTGAAATCGCTTTTTTAAAGACATCTCTTCCACAAACCATGGTCTTCTGCAGTGGCAAGGGTCTGGGTAGGAGAGAGCTCACGTGTTTGGGCCGTGGAGCTTGTCTACCGCGCTCACTTCCTCCCTGCCACGTGTCCTTTTGCTTAGGGTTTGAGCTTGTTGACCTGAGCCTGACATCTGGTGTCCTGGATCCTTCGCTATCTCCCATGAAGCAATAATCCTTGGCTCTTTGGTTGGGGTGCAAGTTTTTGACTGAACACAGATTGTCTGGCCTTATCTTCTCCTTCAATTTCTGGCCTGTAGAAGACGCAATTCTATGTGCTGCTTGGAATGCCTGTCTTAGGCCTTGAAAAAGCGGTTGGATGATTTTGGGCTGGGAGGATTTCTTAGTTTGTGTCTTGGAAGAAACAGTGCTTGTTTGGGTGGTTTCAAGCCCGTTTCTTGACAGACCTCTCAGTGTTCTAGGACTGATTTTGTATAGCCTTGTGTTTGGTGTTTTAGGTCCCTTGGCCATTTTCTTCAAAGAATCTGTCAAGACAGAGGTCTTTCTGAGCCTTGATTTAACCCATGTTTCATCCTGATTGCTCTCATAGTCAGGACGCTTGGAAGCAGGCGTAGAGAATCTACCTTTCCTATGTGATGGTGATGCAGCACCCTTCCATGGATATGCTAATTTAAATCCAAGATGCAATCGAACATCACCATGGCCTTCAGGGGTATTCAAAAGGTGGAGCTGTGGGTAGATGAGAAGGTACGGCCCAAAAGTAGACTGTAACTTATGACAGCAATTAAAGCCTGAACACCGGCCACATTCTAAACATATTGGATACTTTAGGACAAGACCTGACTCTAGAGGTGGAGGGACATTGTGGGGTATTTGACTTCTTAGGAGTTTTCCTGCTATTTTTAACTGTAGCTCTTTCAGAAGTTGGAGATGTTCTGAGTTATCGGTCTTAGACTGGGAGAGAGAACTTGTCTTGAGGGAATGCTGAGACTCAAAAGTCCTACTCGGTGGACCACATGGTAAAATTTTACTCTGCTCCCTGGAAACAGAATCTTCCCTACTGTAAAGTATCTCAAGAGTAGACTCTGATTTCGTCAAGGCAGGAAACTGGGCCCCGGTACATGAGACAGACACATGCTCAGTGACTTCCTGGAAGATATCGCTGAGCTTGGAGCATGTTTTCTTTATTCCCAATCTTGTGCCAGAGAATCGCTGTATTATGGAAGATGTGGAGCCGCGTGTCCACATCTTCAGTGGCATTCTTTTCTCATTACTGTGAAGTAAAATATGTCTCTGTATGTACTTTTTATCCACTGATGTCTGAGACGTGGTCCTTGGAACCCTCTCTAGCAGGCTTTGAGAGAATTCCATCAGTTCAGCTGGAACCCCAAATAAATTTTCGATGGATTGACAGCTGTCCATAGTGGATCCTTCTATTGAAAAGGATTGAGAACAAGGCTTCCTTTCCATAGTGGTTCCCAGGACATTCCCCAGCATTAGCATATTGGAGAGGTATTTCCTAGGTAGTCGCTGCCTACAGACATGGCTTTCCCAGACATTCTGTTGTMTGCCCAGGAAAGAACGGATAGAGCTTCTTCGAGCCCCTAATCCTGCCTGAAACTCCTCCGATAGTATTCTGAATGAGAATGAAGAATACCTCTGGAATTCCTCCATTTTCTCCTTTTCACTTTCCTTAGATAACACATTCATGCTCCAGATCTCAGGATATGGGGTTCCCTTGCTGTCCCCTGTCTTATCAGAGGGTAGATTTTGAAGGACCAAAGGAAGAACTGATGATTTTTTCATAGTATTGTCTGTATAGGACTTCGAAGACTGCAAATTAACAACACCAAGGTTTTCCATACCAAAAGCTCTTGAAACTTCGGGCACCCCAGAACCCTGAATGTTCCCTAATTCAGTTGTTCTGTCAACGATAGAAAGAAATGGGATTGAAGGGCTGTGTATGAACCTAGATAAGTAATTCTCTGCCTCTAACTTTGCTGATGTGATCATCTCTGAGTCTTTATTCTGACACACCAGTCCTTGATTCGAATCCTCGATTTTCATTACTTTAGAAGATTCTGTTTTGAGGCCTAGAGATTTTCCAGCCTGAAGCCTTTGCTCATGAGTTAACACTGTAGGTTCCTTAAGGGGAGATGTTTGCTGAGATATTAATTCTGCAGAAGTCACTTGAATATCTGCCCTTGGAGTTAACTCCATAGGTTTTACCAGGTCTTGAAGATGTAGTCTTGGCTGTAAATTCAAACACTCCTTTACTCTAATGCTCAATCTTGTGGCAAGTCCTATTGGTTCTACAGCCTGAGGACATGGCCCTGGTGCCACTTCTTCAGATTGTAAGATCTGAATCAATGGTTTGGGAATTAACCCAGTCTTTATAATTTGAAAGCCTGAGTGTTGTTTTGTTTGTAAAACCTGATGTTTTGGCTCTATGATTAATTTCTTGGATTGCACATTTTGTAGCCAAAGGCTTGGAGCAAATTCTGAACTTATCACATCACGTGTTCTGGGAGTCAAATCATTGTATTTTGACTTTTGAGGGATACTCTCTGGAATCATCACTGACTTTGTAACTTGAAGTGGTGGTCCGGGGATCACTTCCACAGATTCACAGACTTTTGGGAGGGCCACTAAGTGAGAAACTGAAAGCTGTGTCTTCACAGATTCTGTCACTTGATCTCGCGGCTTTAGACTAATCCCTACAACGTTTATCACTTCATCCAGTGATTCTGTTGGAGTGGTGCTTACATTTTCCAGGCTCAGAGTCTGAGGTTTTGTTAGTTTAGGTGCTACCCCTCCTGACTGCTGTGTACCAAAGGTGAGCTCTACAGAGTCTCTATTTTCCACAACTTGACCATGCTTGTCTGACAACTCAGAGGATTCTTTGTGCCGCCACACCATCGAGGCCAAATTTTTAGATTTGGGAGTCTGAGGTCCTGGCCCTGGTGTTATTCCTGAATCTAGGACAGAGAAGAATGGCCTCGTTTTTGTTACAGATTGTTCCCTTTGAGATCTTTTCTTAGAGCCCACCCCCAGAGGCTTTGGAGTCATTCTAAGAAATTCTTTCCCTTGCTCTCTTGCTTCACAAGTCAACTCTATTACGTCTGCAACATGATTCTTGAAGTTGAGGGTCATTCTATCAGATTCTGTAACCTCTTTTGTCTGTAATTTCTTGAAATCTTGACATTGAGGCCATGACCAAGAATGTAACTCAGGAGGTTCTGGGATCTGGTAGCTTTTCTGTAGGTTTGAGTTTGAGGATTTTGAATCTTGATCACTTTGTGATTCTGGTACTTGAAGATCTAGTTTCAGGGGCATCTCTAATGATTCTAGGATGTTATCTGTTTGTTTGGTATCTGTTGGTATCATAGATTCTTCTGTCATTTCTGGGCTTTTATGTCCCAACCCTTTTGTCATTTTTAAAGATCCCACATCTTGGAAAATTGGTGAAGTAAAATTCACCGATTTTGGGACTTGACACCTAGACTTCGTGCCCCTCTCTGCAAAGTCCTCCACCTGTTCCTCTGGTCTCATGGATTTTGTGACTGGATGAACTGTCTGGGGCATAAGGTTCTCAAGTTTCACATTTTGAAGAATTGACTTTGGTGGCAACTCCACAGATTTTCCAGTTTCTGGCAGAGACACTGATGACAATTTCACCTGTTTCACACCTTGCCACTTTGGCTCTGAAGCAAATGCCAAAGATTTCTTATTTTCCTGCTGTGATTTCAGTGACAAATTTGAGAATCTGACACTGGTCCGTTCTGGTCCTGCTAGGAGCTTCCTGGTGGACTGTGGTGCCAATACTATCATTTGTTCATCCGAAGAACTCACACTTTGAGACTGTGATGCTGGCTTCATCTGCACAGCTTGAATATTTTGACAAAATGGTTCTTTTGAAAACACCTTACTTCTCAAGTCATTCAGACTACAGCCAGGTGTCAGTTTTACAGCATTTGTACAAAATGGTGTCTGTGTACTCTTCTCTGGAAACTTTCTATCTTCAGGAGGCGACGTTGGTAAAACCACAGAATTCACACCATTTGATTGAGGCCTCAAAGTAAATATAGGTTGTATACTTTGCTGCTGTGACCCAAGCTGGTTCTTCAAAACTGGGATCTTTTGAAACTTTGCCCCTAGCATTAAGTTAGATGAATTCACATCTTGAGAAGGTGATATACCCAAATTGTTTGACCCTGGACTTAATTCAGACTTCAAATCTTTCAACTGTTGTTCTTGAAGTTTTGGAGCTTGTAAATGTACCCCAGGGTTGTAGCCAATAGAATTTACAGACTGAGATTCTTGACTTAGAGTACATGCAGAAGAATTTATATCTTTCAAATTTATTCTAGTATTGCACCAAACAGGATTTACACACAGAATTTGTGGCGGTGGAAATGAAGAAAAATTCGTATCTTGAAAAAGTGGCCCAAGATTATACCTATTAGAATTTTCACACAGAGGGTTTTGCTCTACTGTATATACAGAAGAATTCACAGCTTGCAAATGTAATTCAGGATTCTCTGGGGTGCATTCAGAAGAATCTGCACACTGAGGATTTGATCTTGTGGTACATGTAGCAGACTCTGCACACTGAGGACTTGGCTCTGGGGTGCACTCAGTAGAATTTATGTCTTGCAAATGTGACTCAGGGTTGCTCCCAGTAGAATCTAGGTATTGCAGTTTTGATCCTGAAAAGCATGAGGAAGAATTTGTTCCATCCAAATGTATTCCAGGATTGCACTCAGAGTTTATACACTGAGTGTTTGGCTCTGGAATGCACACAGAGGAATTCATGTCTTGCAAATATGGCCCAGGTATATACCTAATGAAATTTACGTATTGAGAATTTATATTGGAAGTACATGCAGAATTCACATCTTCCAAGTGTGACCCAGGGCAGAACACCATAGATTTTATACCCTGAAGTTCTGGACTAGGGTGCAACTCAGATGATTCTACATCTTGTATCCCAGTGTTGGGTGCCATAACGTTTTTACTGTGACTCCAGTCACAGGATTTCCTACATTGCAATTCAGGTTCATGCTTGAATTCCAGAGGAGACTCTTTCAGCAGCTTGACCTCTGTGCTCACCACAGAAGGTTCTATCTTTGGCAACTGTGGCCCAGGGTTGAACCCTAAAGACTGTGTACCTGTTCCCAGGCCCAACTGAGAGGACTTCACATCTTGCAACTGCTGCTCTGAGTTGAATTCCATTGATTTCAGGTCTTGAAGCTTTGTACATAAGTCTGATGACTTGATATGTTGCAAATATGGCTCATGATTGAACACTGCTGATTTCATATGTTGAAGCTGTTGCTTTTGACTTAATTTGTGAGGTTTACCATCTTGTTTCTGATTTTCAGCTTTGAGTCCAGAAGGTACATTATAAATTGGTGTGACTAACTCAGTGACTCCCACAACCTGCAAGTCTGCATCATAATTGACCTCCTCATCCTTCGTTGTTTGCAGATTTGTGGACTCAGTTTTCACATCTTCCAACTTTAATCCAGGGTTGAAAACCTCAGACTTTATATCTTGAAGATGTAATTCTGGTTTTAACTTAAATAGTTTCCTATCCTGTATCTCAGAGGGTACCATGAACTGCAAATGCTGCCCATCAAGTGCATTAGAGAAAATGCATTTAAAAGATTCTACATCTTGCCCTAGTGGCTGATACATAAGGGCCGTGGGTTTCTCTTTTTGAACCGTGTCCTCTGAAATCCCTTCAGACAACTTTACACCCAGTAAGTGTGGGCCAGAATTGACCTCTGTAGATCTTCCATCTTGAAGCTTTGTCCCCTCAGGGCCTGAGTTTAAAGTTACAGATTTCCCAGGTTGAGACTTTGTCTCTGGTATTGACTCCAGAGTTTGTAACTTTGGGCCTTGAGGCTTTTTATTTTGTGTCTGTGGTCCAGAATCAAAGTCCACTGTTTTTAAATCTTGAGAGTTTGTCTGTGTAACCACCTCAGAAGGTTTTATACTTGTCAAGTGTCGTTCCATAGAGTCTATACCTTGAAGTTTCATGCCCATGATCAGCTCAGGATATTTCAAATCTTGCAAATTAAAGCCTGAATCCAACCCTATAGATTGTGTGCCTAAAAGCAACTTCCTTGGGGTGACCACAGGTGTCTCACTTTGTAAGTTTTGACTAAGTTTGATTTCTACTGGTTTCATACCAAGAACATTCTTCTCTGTGATGACTTCAGATGGCATACCTTCCACATGTGGTCTAGGACTAAAGCTCATAGATTTGACATCTTGGACTTTTACACCCATGATCGTCCTCAAAGATTTCAGATCTTGTAACTGTGGGCCTGATTCACAGTCTTCCATCTCCATTTCTTGAGGCTTTGTCTTTAGAACTGAATCTAATTTTATACCTTGGGACTGTGGCCCAGGTTTAGCATCTAGCTTGACCCTTCGAATTCTGGTTGAAATTGGTTTACTTTTCAATGGTGACCTGGGACTTAACTTAAATTTCATATTTCGGGACTTTGTTTCAGGTGTCAAGTCAGAACATTTTGCACTTTGCCCCTGGGGCTCAGACTTCATCTCAGATTTTATACCTTGAAGCTTTGTCTGAAGGGCCAACCCAGAGGATTTTTCACTTTTCAACCCTATATTTGTATTTTGTGACTGTGACCCTTGGCCTAATACCCCAGATTTTGCTTCTGAAGACTGTGACTCTTGTTTAAGCACTGAAGTTGTCACATCTTGAAGCTGTTGGATTCCTGGGGATGACTTTAATGGTTTTGATTCTTGTGACTGTATTCCAGGGGTCAGTTTAGGACATCTCCTGTCTTCTACATGGAACCTGGGTTTGAATGTCATTGATTTTGTACTATTGATCATTGACCTTAAGGTAGGGCCACATTTAGGATTTCCCCATGGCAGCTCAGATTTGTCAATAGTTTTGAACCTGTGAGACAAGCATTCCTGGGCTGAATTGGAAGGTGCTTTACCTTCTGTCTTGGGCCTTGTCATCGACTCCTCAGATGTCTTCACATCCCTTCCTTGTACTGAGGGTTTTAACTCTGTGGATGTGATGCCTTTAGGCTGTAAGCCCAAAAGAGATTTTGTGTTTTCAAGTTCTGCTCCATGGTGCAATGACACAGTTTCCACACACTGAGACTGTGGTTCTGAACATGATGCCAAGTTTCCGCCTTTTTGTCCCTCTGTTCCTGGTAACAACTGGAGCATCTTCACACACTGTTCTTGTGGCCTGAAGTTAAAACCCCCAGATTTTTTCCCTTGACATTTTGGCTCTTGAGACATTTCCGATGGCTTTCCACCTCCCAATTTTATGGAAGGTTTCTGTTCTGGCCATTTGACACCTTGAAATGGTGATTTACTATTGGATCCTAAAAACATCACACCTTGGTACTCCTTTAGAGGTATCCACTGAACAGATCTAACACTTTCAGCCTTTGGCTCTTTGTTTAGCTCCTCGGATGTGATGCCTCGAGGCTGTGACTCTGAAGTGAAGTGAACTGTATTTGGTTCCTGCAACCCTACTGCTAATGGAGAGGTTTTTACTCCCTGTAACTGTGGCTCAACATGAAATGCCACAGATTTTTCTCCTTGAATTTTTGACCTGGCAGTCAGTTCAGATGACCTCACACCTCTCCGTAGCATGGGCGGCTTCAGTTCTGTAGGTCTGGCATCTCGAGTCTGTGACATTGAATTTGACCCTACACCTTTCTCACTTTGAAACTCAGATATTGGTATCCATTGAATAGTCTTTGTGTCCACGATTTGGGGTTGTGTATTTAGTGCCATAGTTTCTGTACCTTGAAGCTGTGGGTCCAACGTTGACTCCATGGTTTTTTCTTGGTCTATCTGGGACTCTGGAGTCAACTGGCAAGGTTTCATACTTGGCACCTGTAGTTCATTTTGGAACTCTTCAGATTTTACACTTTGTACAACCGGCTCAGGACCCAGTTCAAGTGAGGTCGTATCTTTGAATTTTAACTTGGGGTTGATCTCTATGGGTTTCATATATGCAGGTATGGGTTCTTGAGCTGACACCATGGACAATGTATTTTCTGATTCAAGCTGCTTTTTCTGTTGATCAAAAATCCCACCTTTCCACTCTAGTGGCTTTACAGTTACCTGGTCATCCTGTCTAGACTTAGGAGTTAAGTCCATGAGTGCCATCCCTTGACAGTGTTGTGTTGAGGTGAAATCTACACATTTTACTTCTTGGATTCCTTGTGTTATGGCTACAGTTAGAGGTTTTAGACTTTGCTGTTTCAAACATGGGGCAATCACAGGTTTCCTATCTTGCATTTGTGGCTGTGAAGTCGGTTCCTTGGGCTTTATACGTTGCAGTCGAAGCTCTTGAAACATCTCTATAGATTTATCTTGAAACAGCATGCTTGGTACAAAAGTCACAGGACTCTCCCCTTGCTTCTTTGGTTCAAGTTTCAAGTCCATGGCATTTACATCTTGAGCATGTGTACCATGGGCCAACCCCTTATTTTTTACATCTTGAATTCTTGAACCTGGAATCAACTTCACAGACTTCAGATCTCCTCTCAGGGAACCACTTGGGGATACCACAGTAGATTTTATCCTCTTGAGACATTCTTCTACAGTTAAGATCACAGATTTCCTATCTTCCATCGTTGGCTCTGAAGGTAGAAACTTTGGTTTTAAACCCTTTAAGCTGGAGCCTGGAGGCAGCCCCTCAAGGTTCCTATCTCCTGCTTGCATCCCTGGGGTTGACAGCATAGATTTGACATGCTCCAGCTCTGACTTTGACCTTAACTTTGTCAATTTAATGTCTCCCAAATGTGGCCCAGGTGTTAATTCCACAGATGTCAGAGCTTCTTGCTTTGAGACTCTTTTCTTCTCCACAGGTTTGATATGACCCAAAAGCTGTCCTTCAATCAATTCAGAAAATGCTATGCCTTGGGTTTGTGGTTTTCTGATCAAATCAGAATGATCTACATTTGTTAAGTGTCTCCCAGGAGCCAATTTCATGGTTTCCAGTGTTAATTCTTGTGGCTCAGATACTGTTTTATAAGACATTTTGTCTTCAAAGTTTGGTACTTGATTCCCTGTGACATATTTTACATCTTGAAACAGGGACTCATGTACTATCAATTCGGGCTTCATCCCTTGGTTCTCTGGCTGCGTGGTCAACTCAAAAATTTTTACACATTCTAAATGTGGCCCCGAGTTTAGCTCTGAAGTTTTCACATGTTGAGGTTGAGTTCCTGGTATTCCATCCCAAAATTTGACATCTTGCAGACATGGTCCTGAATTATAACTTACTTGCCTTGTATCCTGTAGCCCTGGAGTGATCTTTGCTAAGTTGGGATCCTGTATCCCTAACTCTGGAGTCATAGAACTTCCACTAACATACATCGATCCCGAGATTTGCTCCCCAAATTTGACCCCTTGAAGTTTTGGTCTTGAAGCCAGCTCAGAAAATTTGGTATCTTGTTCCCAAGGTCCTGTGTTGACCTCCTCAGATATCACACGTGAATGCTGTAGTTCAGAGGCTTGTGCTGCAAATTTCATGCTATGAAATTCTGATCCTTGTATAGGCAGAGCAAGCTTCCTATCTTCCAACTTTGGCTCTCGTCTTAATGGCAATAATAATTCTGGCATTAATCCCTGAGACGTCCTCTCTTGAAGCGGAAAACCTGGTACAAACTGTGTATATTTGAAACCCTGGAGCTTTGGTTTGGGGATTGGATCAGAAAATCTCACATCTTGCAAACATGGTCCTAGATTTACTTCCATAGATTTCACATGTGGTTGTGGTTCTGGAACCTTTGGCCCTGGAATAAAACCAGATGATCTGATTTCTGGCATTGGGGAATATGATATTGCTTCATCAGATTTTAAACCATAATGTGGGGGGCCCGAGATAGAATTTGCTGGATTTTCCTCTTGAATATGTAGCCCTTGATATAACTTTGGAAATCTGACCTTTTGCAGTTGTGGCCCTGCAGTCAGTCCTGATTTGACAATTGGCTGCTCTTGGCCCAGATTCAAATCCATGGATTTCACATTTGGAACCTGTGTCCCCTCAACTGACTCCTTTGGTAATAAACTCTGTAGCCCTGGCTCTGGTTTTGTGTTTTCAGGATCTATCATTCCTATAGATGGCTGTTGTACTAAATCCACAGATAACTCACTTTTTAACTCTAATCCTGTATCTATTTGGGTAGACTTTATGTTGTGGACCTGTGGACCTGGAATCACATCGATAAAATGAGGTATGGGTCCTGCAGTCAAATCTATAGGTTTTACAACTAGTACAGATGGTTCAGAGGTTAATTCTTCAATTTTCAATTTTTCTACCAATGACTCTGATTCCTCAATTTGCACTCTTGGTTCTAGATTCAACCCCTGAGATCCCATTTCTGAATAGGTTTCTACAGTGGTCCCCTGGGAATCATCAACTTCAGGCAATGTCATTTCGGTGCTTTCTGTGTATTCATACAGACTTATTTCTGATGGGTTAGTAACTTCTGAACATGGTTTGAGTGTCACATGAGCAAAGTCCACATCCGGGGGCTGTGGTTCTGGGGTCATCACTTCTGGGTTTATGGTTGGCGCTTCTAATTCTGGTAGCAAATTCAGAATATCTTTAATTTCAGTTTGTAATTCTGGAGTCTCCTTCATCTCTTTCACAACGTGGCTCCTAGTTTCAAGAATATCTGGGAGTGGTGGTAAGCTCATCTCCATAGATTCTGAGGTTTGGCTCAGTGGTGCTGGAGTCATTCCTACTGATGATTGTGTCAACTCAGCAGATTCTTCTACCTGATGACAAGTGTCAGAGGTCACCCTTGCTTCTGAGGCTTGTTGGTTTTCAGTCAGCCCTTCAGGTTCTGGGAAAGAATAACTTGAATTGAGGCTCACTTCTGAAGATTTTACTTCATAAAGGTGTGTGGTCAACTCACCAACTTTCATGCTTTCCACCAGGGACTCAGGAATTAAACTCCTAGAGTCTGGCAATGGAATCTTCGTATCTTCAAGCAGTGGCACTTCGGCTATCTTCTCAGAGCTGGTTTTTTGGACCAAGTTTGCAGATTTTATATCTTCAAGTGGTAGTCTTGGGGTCAATGCAACAATTTCTATATCTTCTTGTACCTCCTGTGGTACAGCCGAATGAATACCTTCCACACATTGAGACTGTGAATCAGCAGTCAAATTTACTGATTTATTATTTTGCACCTGTGGATTTGGGGTCAGCTCAGCAGATTGTACATTTTGGAGTTGTGGTTCAACAGTCACATCTGGAAACTGAGACTCTGGGGCTGATGGGACAGGTTTCTCCGTTTGTAGTTGTGGTTTTGGGGTTAATTCCTCAGACTGTATGCTCTGCTGTTGTTGTTCTGGGCCCAAATCTGTAGATACCAYAGTTGGGGTCAGCAGTTCATTTTTTACCATTTCTGGAATTAAATCTTTGGATATGTCCACAGGTTTTATAGCTTGCAATCTTGGATCTGGAACCAGGTTCTTAGAATATTCATTCTGTAATTCTGGGGTTAACTTTACTGACTCCATAACTTTAGGTTGTGGTGTTATGTTTTTCTCCAAACACTCTACTTCTTGAAGTTTTGGAGTAGCTGGCATTACTTCAGATTGTGTAAGTTGATGCTGTTGGCTCATCCCTGTAGGTACTGTCCCTTGATCTGGGGCCCCTGGGGCTGTTGTCGTAGATTCTGTTATTTGATGATGTGATGGTGTCCTCTCTGTAGGATTCTTCCATTGTGGCCAGGTATCAGAGGTCAACTCCATAGGTTCTGTCATTTTGTGACTTTGTCTTGGACTCACCTCTGAACAGTCTACGTCTTGGTGCCATGGAGTGAACTCTGAAGGGTCCATGACCTGATGAGGTGGTTTTGGAGTCAATGACAGATTCTCTGTGCCTTGATGTGGTGTCATCCCTATGGAGTCTCTGACTTGAACCTGGGATGCAGAAGGCAACTCTAGAGACTCTTTGGCTTGAGCCACTGACTGTGCAATCAAACYAGCTTGTAAAGGTGGGATCACTCCCATGGGTGACCCCTCTACCATTGAGTTTATCTTTATGGATTTCAGGGATGGTTCTGGAATCATCTTTGATGAGTCCAGGACTTTAGATGGTGACTGTGGAGGTTGGAGAGAGCTAGGAGTAAACCTGATCTGTTTTGTGGCTTGATTCTTTGACCCTGAGTCCATGTTTAATGTTTCCAGGACTTTATGCTGAGGCTGTGAAATCCTTTCCCCAGCTTTGAAGACCATACAATGTGGCTCTAGACTAACCTTTGCTGGTTCTCCAGCTTGATGCTTATGCAATGTATCTACCCCCACAGATTCCATGACTTGGTGTTGTGGCTTTGAGGCTATTCCTGTGACATGCGAACATAATTCATTTATCAGCCCCCTAGAATCCACGATGTTAAACAATACTACAGGAGCAGTATTTGAGATATCTCTGACTTGAATTGGTCGTGAGGACATACTCTTTGATTTCCTTGTTTGATGCTGAGGACTTGCTACTGGGTTTGATGACTGGGGAGGTATACTCACTGTTTCAGCTTGGTTTGATGGCTGTGATAAGTTAGTCTTATCTTTTGTTTTCCCCACAGAGTCTGTTACCTCTGAACGTGAATCTGTGATCATTCCCATCGAATTCATGACCTGCAGCAGTGCCATCGGAGTGATCTTTCTGCTTTCTGTGGCTGAACACGGTGCCTTGTGTGTCAGCTCCACAGAACCTGTTTCCTCTGAATGTGAATATTGAAGATAAGAGAGGGTCGAGTTGTTGTTGGAGGATTCAGAGGAAATACTGTAGTCACTAGAATGTTTTCCATTTTCACTGTAACAGCAAGGTGGGACAATCTCCTGGGCCACAATGTCAGAGATGGAGGAAGAAGATGTATACTGTGATTCTGGTAAATTCATTTCCTTAAGTGCTGAGCTGAAAAACAAAGAGAAATTTTTTCTCCATTTTCTTTGGAATCAGTAGTGAGAAAATTAGGACAAAGAAAGAGAGTACTCATTTCAAGTTCAAAATATTTTTGGCCCAAGGGAGGTAAAGGTGGAAAAGGAGTTGCATTCACAGGCATCAGTTATTTCTGTAAAGAATCCCTCTACCAGGAGCAAGGGAGATGAGTCAGTGAAGTGCATGCCATACAAGTAGAGAAGCTGCGCCCTATCCCAGAGCACACACGATAACAGAGTACATGATGTCCCAGTACAGCAGAAGCAGAGACAAGCACATCCCTGGGGCTCACTGGCCAGTCAAGGCTAATTAGTGAGTCTGAGAGATTTTATTTCAAAGAATAAGATGATTGGTTCCAAAAAATGATACCTAAGTTTTAGACACACACACACACACACACACACACACACACACACACACTCCCATTAAACTTGCCATTAACCTGGATGACCTCAGTTCCATTCAGTCCTTAAGATCTGCGTGTTAGAACTGACATCTGTAGCTTGCCCTGTGACCTCCACATACATGTGACATACTTGTGCACACACGCACAAAAAAAAGAGAAAAGTTAAAAATAAATAAATGTATTTTTAATTTAAAAAAAATCTCTGATTTGTGGGTTAGAGAGATGGGTCAGTAGTTAAGAGCAGTGACTTTTTTCCAGAAGATGCAGGTTTGATTCTGAGCACCCACATGGTGGTTCACAAACACCAGTAATTCTAGTACCAGGGGATCTTATACCCCGTTCTGGCCGCTGAGGGCAACAGGCATGCATGTGGGGCATGGACCTTCATACATGCAAAACACTCATACATGTAAAATATAAATAAATCTCAAATAAATGGTTCTTTCTGACTCAAATTCCCCCCTTTACTCTTCTTCCTTCCTTTTATTTTAAATATTTTTCTACCCTTTACCCAGAAACTGTTTCCTTACCTTGCATTTTCCAGATGTTGAAAGATCTGTTGAAAACTCCTGTCTATTGAGCATAATATACAGTCCTGGGTTCGGTTCTTAGGACGTCCTGAAATACTGGACACAGCAGGGTAGGTCAGTGGAACTGAAGTGATATCAAAGTACTAAGTAAGCTAACCAATAAGAATAGAAAATTAATTTGGGAATGAGATAATTGCTCTCAAAGTAAATGATGTAAAAGTATCAGGTATTTTATACTTCTAGCACTTACAACTTAAGGTGATGTCTTAGTTAGGGTTTCATATGATGAAACAACATGACTAGAAAATGCTTGCAGGTAAAGGGTTAGTTTCACCTTCCAACTTTCAAGTCATACTCCATTGCAGAGGGAAGTCAGGGTAGGAACTCAGGGCAGGATCCGTGAGGGAGGAGCTGAKGCAGAGGCTCTGCTTACTGCCTTGTTTTCATGGTTTGCTCACCCTGCCTATTCATGTCACCTATGACCACCAGCCTGGGGTGGCACCACCCACAGTGAGCTGGACATTCCCACAACAACCATCAATTAAGGAAATGCACCACAGGCTTGCTTGCCCACAGGGCAACCTGGAATGAGCAGTTGAGGTTCCCTCTTCCAAAATGGTGCTAGCTTGTATCAAGTTGATGTGAAACAGTCAGTAAGACAGTCTGAAGCAGACTCTGCTTACCATGCCAGATCACTTGCTGTAGCGTACTTCCTGGATTCTTCCAATTCTAAAACTGGTAATAGGAGTAAAGAAACTAGTTAGCATAGTAACTACTGATATAATCTAAAAGAATCCCTTTCATTGAACAATCCTGAGGGCAAAGATGGAGTCATACCTGCCATGAAGCTAATTAGTGGCATGGCACAGAGATCAACTTTTTAAAAGTCCATATTCTCTACTTTCTTCATTGTGCCTCCAATAGAAGCATGAGAATGGGAATATAGCAGTGGGAGACACAGATCCGGATACATCTTTTCCTTTAAAGATGTCTTCCCCAAATCCATGACAGAGGAATAAAGGTAACAGACCTCCCTTGTCAAACTGTTGGTATTATTCTTTGTCCATTCTCCTCACCCACCAAGTTTCTTTGCCATGTGTTGGGTTTCATTGAAAACATGGGATATGGAAAAGGACCGTGGGGGAGTTGTGGAGCTGGATGCATGACTTTGGAAGTGAAGAAGTTAGAAAGATGGCTCTACTCTAGTCACACCCTCTTTTTTCAACTTTCTTCCACATGCTGTCAATAATCAATGTCTTAAAGCAGAAACACAGCTGATCTGTCATCAGCCTTGAGCTAACAATAAGGGATAGAGTAATTCTGACCTCTGAGTTTCCTGATCTGTTCAAGAATCTGTTGCTTTGAAGCCTAGAGAAACACACACACAAAAGAAACAAAGTTAGGTTTATGTTATAGACTAGAGATTTTATTGACAATATATCTCATCTTCCCTGTGGGATATTGATATGTTTTAATCATATGTAATCATGTTTAATCATGTGTAATCATATCATTAGATACCAATCTATTTATTTGGGAATAACTTATTAAATCTAATAAGGAACCACCAAGATGGCTCTGTAGGCAATGGTGCTAGACACCAAGCCCAAGGACCTGGGTTCCATCTCTGGAGCTCTCATAGTAAAAGGAGAGAAGCAGTTTTCACAAGTTCTCTCACTTCCCTCCATGTGCACGCCATGGCATTTGTGCATCCATGCACACACGCATACATGTTATTAAGTGTTTTCAAACAAATAAGTCCTAGATTATTATGTGGCATACTGAGACTAAAGATAAGTATGAACACTGTATTCTAGAGTCATGCATCTAAACAGTTAAGATACCATGTGGCAAACAGCAAAATGGCTCAGTGGGTATAGGTGTCTATTGCCAAGCCTTGGCAACTGACATTTAACTCCTATGGCCTTCAAGGTAGATGGAAAGAACTGAGTCTTGCAGGTTGCCTTCTACTTCTCTATGCCCCATGACATGTGCACACATGCACACACACACACACACACACACACACACACACACACACAATTTTTTTAGAGTGGTAAATATAATAGAAATGCATCACTGAACTCAGAAGACCATGATTAATTTCCTTAGACAGAATGAAAGAATTGCTCCATAAATTTCTATGTGAGCTAGGGTTCAGAGGGTCAGCTGATTTCTGGGCAAAAAAAAAAAAAGAGCATTATAAGCAAGTAAGACATCACTGAAAGTAGCATATGTAACTTGTGTTGTGGGCATTCACCAGAGAAGACTGGATGGACATGGATTTTAGCCAACAGAAAGTCTTTATTAACCACCCAGCAACTACAGTGGATGTTCAGGATCCCAGTGTATCCCCTAGCCTTTTTTCAAGGTGAACTTTTAAGCACAAAAACCATGTTCTGGGTTGACATACTTCAGTTAACAAAAACAGTTACCCAGAAGCAGAAGCCAAAAAGTGAGGGTAATGTATTTTGAGGCTCCCAGAACTATGGACTTTGATGGATTAGGCCATTGTTTTGCCTTTGGCAGGTGGTGCTGACTATGTGCTGAGTTTTACAGCCTGAATGGCACTTCCATCATGGAGTCAATTGTGCTAAAGTCTGGAGCCCTGTTAGAGTTTTCAAGTGCAGTTTTGCTGAGCT